>JZKD02S1679622.1:382122-400205 GCA_000966675.3 Picea glauca | reverse complement strand
TATTGTGTAATATAAATTGCATAATGACTCACTCATGCAATCCATGTGTTTTTTTTTAAATAATATTCCAAATTATTCTTTGTGTATATTGTCATATTGGTATCCTTACTTCTAATCCAACTTCATGATAACACATGATTCCAATATTTGGTTGATTAGTGCCTTGATTAATTGTAGGGGATATATATATATATATATATATATATATATATATATACTATAATCTTTTTCAATCTAAAAGATCTATACATTTTCTCTAACATCCATCTCTCAATAGAAATGTCGGCTACACCTATGGACCTACACACCTGCTACACTTGTGGACCTTCACACCTTCTACACTTGTCATCAATGAATTACTTCATATCTTGTTGAATGCCAAGGTCACCATCCCACTCAGGACAAATCGCTATCCTAAGTTGTTTTTAAAAAGAACTTCTTGCATGTTGTTGAGAAAGTAGATACATTGTAATACATCATTACCATATTACAATGTAATATGGCATTACCATATTACATTGTAATATGGGAATCCCATACTACATTGTAATATGGCATTACCATATTACAATGTAATATGGTAATAGCATACTACATTGTAATATGGCATTACCATATTACAATGTAATATGGTAATACCATACTACAATGTAACATGGCATTACCATATTACAATGTAATATGGTAATTCCATACTACATAGTAATATGGCATTACCATATTACATTGTGTAATATGGTAATACCATATCTCATGTATTTCTTTTTTTAAACTTAAATGACGCATCGCAATATAGATGATAGTTTGTCAGAAACCAATTTTTATTCATCGCAATTTTCCATGGTTTTGTGTCGCACATACATCATTTTCTTTGTAAGTTTTTGTCTTGGCATAAATTTTCGTCGCTATTACCACAGTTTTTCATCACAACTTTCCACAATTTTTTTTACATTATGACGGTTTTTGTCGCAATTTTCCACACTTTTTCATTGCACATACAACATCTACATCATAAGTTTTTTTCTTGGCATAAATGTTCGTCTCTATTGCGACTCTTTTGCATCGCAACTTTCCACAATTGTTTTTACATTGCCACGGATTTTTGTCGTAATTGCGACCAAGTTTCGAACCAATTTCGACGATGCATAGGGTTAACCCATATTGATGGTGATGACACGTGGAGAGATAATTTCATCGTTGTTTCCACGAACATCTGATTCATGGATATAGAGACGAAAAAATAGCGACAAAAAAAAGTCTTCGCTTTCGTGGAAATTGCGACGGATAAGTGGGGAAATAGCAACGAAAAATTGTTACAAATTTGGTCATATGTACTAGTGTCACATTTAGTATGGTTATTATTATGGAACACACACACACACACACACACACACAGATATATATATATATATATATATTTCATGTTTAGAATAACATTCGTTTGCAGGAATGCTCAGTTATATTTCCATCATCGTCATCTAGAGACTTTATTCATGACATCTTGTGTACAAGACCAAGGGGTTTTAAATTTTATAAAAAAACATGCTTAGATGGAACATGCCCCAAGTATGGTGGAATGACATTACTCAACAATTGCACCCATGTAAGTGATGAGTATCAATTGGGGTGGAAGGAGGTTACCTTGCAAATCTTTAAATATGTCACATATGATATTGATGGAGGACATGAAAGAAAAAAGATACAATTTGTTACTACCCAAGTACGAGTTTTTGACCTCATGAAGAACTTCATCAAAAATAAACAACATTATGTTCAGCATGTCCATGTGGCTCGATGACATGATGAGCATTTTAGAATATGCAAATATACTTTTCGTGTCGGTACTGTGTTATCAGTGGTTGACGTTGTTGAGAACTACACCCTTCAACTGAAAAATGAGATTCAAAGCCAATATTGTCACTCAGAGCAGGTCAACATAATGGTCCATATCACATATAGGAATGGAACGGATAATAATAATAATAATAATTATTATATTGAAAGAGTATCACTTCTACATAACCAATTATCAGTGCCATGAATTAGCCTACATACAACAATGTTTTCATTTTTTCTACAATAACCTTACGAAGAAGAACGTACATATGGATCAACATTGGATTTATTCAGATGGTTTCACAGGATAGTTCAAAAATGCTCATGTATTTCAATGGTTATGTATGTTGCGCAAAAAACTAAATATACCACACATTTGGAACTATTTTGAGTCTGGGCACGGGAAATGGGAGCATGATGGAGTTGGTGCATGCATGAAAAGAGTGTTACGTAGTCAAGAAATGAATTTCACACCTACTCACCTTATTTGAGATGAAAAATCCATTGTTGAATAGTGTTCTTCAGTAATGGGAGAGGGAAAAGGATCCCATGAAGACCAATCACACATGAAATCACATGTACATAGATATTTTTGGGAGGTTGTCGACATAGATAGATCATAGTGGTATGAATGAAAAACAATCCAGGGAACTCATGGATTCCATTTAGTTAGAACATTGGGAAATGAAATAGTTGAAATATAGATGAGAAAACTCTCTTGCTTCTGTGGTCCATGTAGTAATAATGAATGGGATGATTGTGAATCGATAGATTGGGTTGATAGATGGGATCGTGTATCAATCCCCATTGGTCAATGTATAACTATGGATTATGATAATGATAATGTCTCATATACTGCATAGCCAGGTTCGTTGAATCCTTCTATTAAATTTTGAATAACTAGCATCAATGCTTTATGCTTTCATCATTTAGTGGACTCACATTTTGGCACTCCATTTTTTCAGGGCACATATACATATTGGTTTCCCCAAGAGATAATAAATGGGGCACTGATTATTGGTTGGAATGATGCTTAAAGGTAAAGAATACCATCATACAATCAATAACAAACTTCGAAGGCATTGAATTTTGTATTGGGTCGATGGTTATTAAAGGAAAATATATGGCATAGGATGAAAGACCATGAAAGAAGGGTGGTTATGTATTTAAATATTATAAACCAAGCCAAGTTGTATACCACTTTCCAAACTTGGTTATTGGTACATGTTAGAATATAGAAGATTGTGTGCTCATTTTACCATTGACGATACCCTCGTCACCCAACCATAGGCCAAAGCCACCCTCTGAGCACCTTAACCTTGACTGAGAATTACTCTGGAAGCAAACTGGAAGAAAACCCTAGGCTAGATAGCCAAACAAGGTGTAGTGCATCTTCCTCTAGGGATAATGCACCAAGAATAGATGATCAAATAGTCCAAACCCTGGCCAAGAGATAGTCAAAGCCAACACCCAAACTTCTAGTTGCAACAGCTTCTCCTGCAGCTCTCCTCCACACGTGCACAGCAAACTGGGAACTATAGTGCACACCAAACTAGGAACTGCAATTATGAGATGTGTCAAATAAGAACTGGTGCCATGTATTTATACTAGTTCTGCCAGATTTACTAGGGATGACTTCTCCTTCTGGATATGTGTCTGTTCAATATATTATTATTATTTCTGGCTGACTTCTTCCCTTGGAGGCTAATAACCTAATATAAATTATCTTCTTGAGCCGACAAGACTTCTAGGGTTATTAGCCAACTCATTAGGGTTTTCTCTTGCTTTTTGGAGTCTTCTATTCTCATCAGGTTCACATGTGGAGGTAAATACCTCTCGAAGCTACCATAATATTAACAGTACAAACCTTCAACTACAAAAAATGCCAATTAAGAACTCAACAAAAGTATGATACTTCTTGCCTTACTCTGAGAAAGAGAAGTTAATGGATACCATCAGTATTAGAAGTGATCCTGATGGTCTACTTGAATGACCATAGGTATGTGAAAGGAATAATTTTGGCTTCATTTTATGTTTTTTATAGTATTATTGTATTTTGATGCCTTTCATTACCTTTTCATACCATGCCTTGCACTATCACACCATGCCATGCCATCCCTTGCCTTTCCATTCCATTCCTTGCATTTTATTTCCTTCACTTGACTTACCTTTCACTTCCTTTCCATTCCTTTCTTTGTCTTTCCATTCCATGCCATGCCTTCACTTTCCTTTCCTTCACTTTCCTTGCCTTAACTTCACTTTCCATGCCTTCAATTTCATTTCCTTTCTATTGTGTTGGTTTTGTCACTTGAGTGAGCAAAACAACAACACTTGCATGTCTATATAAGTATACTAGACAAGACATAAGTTTGTGAGTGGGTTAGATAAACCAAAAAAATATAAAAAAAATGAAAAACAACTAAAACAACTAAGAAATAAATTTTAGAAATATTGAGAAACTTAGAACCATGAAAATCAAACAATGACCAACATATTGCTACCAATGGATCAATAGATTAGTAGGAAAAACACTGTAGAGAAAGGCAGGGATTTATGAGTCCCCTCTTCCTCCTTGGGAGGGCTCTTGAGTTCCCTAATTGAGAGATATTATCTCTTACAATGGAATAAATGAAAAATGGTGAAGAAAAACTATGCTTATTCCCTCAAGAGGTGAGTGGAACGGCCTATTGCAATGGTTCTTGAAGGCTTCAAAGAGAAAAGAGGATTTTCAAAGAAGGATTCTTGCAGAATAAAAATACGTTGAAGATCTTGGTTTCTTAGCACACCCATGGCTCTTATTTACAACATCCATTCATGGAAAAATGTAATTGGCTCATAGTGTGAACTAGGGGCCTTTTAAGGCACTCTCTAGCCACTGACCAACCTCCAAGCTAGATTTCACTCAAATATGAGCATCAAATTGCATTGTGGGTCGGACTAGAAGTGGTTGAGGGGTCGACAAGATTCATAAATGTGTCGTTCATGGAAGTGTGCTAATTTTCTCATAGATGTTATCACTCCAGGAAAGTCTCGTAGGATGTATCTCAAAGATGCCTGGTAACTTAACCTTTTTGTATTTATTTTCTCAATAATGGGTGTGGGTTTGGATCAAGATGAATATCTTAATCACTAGATTGTATCTTCAAGACAGACTAACTATATTCGTGCAATACAAGGCCTTCATTAGATATTATCAAATAGGTTTGTAAATCAAATGGATAAGAAAACCAATCAGTTAACCAGAACATACATAGGCACTATATATGATGGGTCAACAAACTAGCCAAGGATGCTTATGATTCTTGCTTAACAATCAAAAGTAATATGACAGTTACCATGGGACCATTAAACATAAACAATATAATGATTTCAACTCATATTCATAGACAAAGATGAAGGAGAGTCTGACAATAACAAATGAAAGAAGCTTGCAGGCTTAATATTTTAAAGAAAGTGTCTTTTTACAATAATAGTGGATTATAGAACTCAAAATCGAACCTTCAGCCTCAAGGACTAAATTTCCCCCCATACAATTCTTCTCCAATGAGATTTAAATAGTATTTACAAATCAGTTTCAAGATCCTCAAAAGATGGATCTGATAACCTTTTCTCCTATCTCAAATTCAAATTTGTGAGGTGGCTGGAAAATGCAGAAATTTATGGAAATATGCTTCTCCGAAATTGACCTATATCTCTCAAATAAAAACATATTTTGGAAAACTGAGAGTGGTTTTTGAATAGGATCTCGTGCTAGTAAAAATCCACTCTCACTTTCCAAAAATACATTTCCATCTGATCATAATCTGTCTCCAAAGAAACTGACTAAAACAGGAAAAAACAGATTTCCAAATCTAGTCATTTTCCTAAATTTTAGGATTTGATTCCTAGAAGGTTTATGTTAATGCTCTGTAAATTCCCATAGGTTGTCAGAGTAGAAGAAATTTACAAGTGGTAAATTTATCCAACCACTTTGAAACTGGAATCTATCCCTACCAGCTTTAGAGAGGGATCTCTCTGTATGATTTAGCTATGTTTTAACTTCGAGATATTAGGCTAGTTAAACAAAATATGATTTAATGGTTTGTTATTGAGTTGGATGAGAAGGGTTTTATGTCTCTATTGGGCTATGGGTTCTACATTATAAAGATAGAGGTCTAAATAGAAATTAAAAGATTTTTTTCACAGGGAAAGATAATGCATTCATTGGATTCCTTAGCAATAAAGTGATGAATAGCCGAAAAGATGAGAATATCAATTAAAGTAAAGAAGCACTTAAGAATTTATTCAATGTAATATCAGAAAGATAAACATTAAGATCTTTCAAAGCCGAAAACAGGGTATACAAAGATAAATCCTGCAACATGTGCTACTTTTAAAATATTAGATTAGAAAACAATATGACAACTGAAGGAGAAAAACATTTAACATAGAAAGGAAAACATCACCAATGAATAACACGCGAGAATCCTGTGAAACTTCTCTTTGTATTACTGGAAGATCTCTTGATAAAAATTATAGTCTTTCTAGCTTACAGGGCGTAAAGAGCAACCCTCGATACTTCAAATTTTGAAGTATTTGTAATAAAAAATTACATATGTTCCTGTCATTAAAGATCAGGACGTGGTAGTTCTAAATTTAGCTAGCTAACTCAACAAGATACAAAAATTCAGGAACTGTTTGATGATGTGTTGAAATCTTCATGCTGATTTATGGGGTAGACCATTGGTGATTCCTCCGCATGACTTCACCTGATTGGATTATTGACTGGGCTTGGACACCTCAGCTCCTACTCGACCAGATTGCATAAATCTTCCCATCGAAGGCTACTGGGAACACTGACTTTGAGCAGTCTTCGGTATACTTCATCCATCTCTGTATACTTGGAAAAAGTTGGCTTGATGATGAAAATGTACTGGATCTCATGATGTATGCTGATGTCTGACTGGAAAGCCTCTAAGAATGCCTTGCCAGTGATATTGCCCTGTATTCCCGAGAATTTTGAACTATCTTTAGCCATAGTGGCTAGTTTCTTTTTATAATTAGAAAGTGTCATTAACTTGTCATTTATGACCCTTAAGCTAGGGAGGCCTTTCTTCTATAGAGCTTCAATTTTTCTGAAAAATCTTTGCACTCCTATGTCCATAGTCTGGACATTTTCCTCTAGTTGTAGCATCAATCCTCTTTTGGTCAGGACCCTCTTGACCTCGAGGATGGTTTCTATCCTATCTTCAATTTTCAAATCCTCTAACTCTTCTCTGGTTTTTGAATTCAGGAATTTAATGATCTCAGTGGCTTCTGTGGGCATGTCTCCCAATTCTCCCCTTATTTTCTCAATCGCCTACTTGCTTCTTTGCACCAGTTCATTCTGCTCAAACATGATTTGTATCATAGGCCATATTTCATTTATGGATTTGGTGATATCCATACAACCATTTTGCTTGAACTCAACAAGTGTTTTGCCTACCACTATTCACTTTTGAAGCTGTTGTAATTCCTGTTTGAGCTTGTCTGATGTTTTTTTTTCCTTGGAGTAGTTGGTTTGGTAAGAAGACTTGAGTTCCTGAAGGTTCTAAATCTCCTTTTTAAGTATGCTAACCTCGGTCTCTTGTAGATTCATCTCTTCCATGGATTTATTCAGTTCTAGTGTCTTCTCCAGAGATGTTAGTGGAGTTGTTGAGGGAATTCCTGCTATAGATTCTATGCTTACTCCTGTGAGTGGAACTGCTCTCAATGGAATGACTTCCATAGGCTTTGATTGTTCCTTCTCTTTCACTAACTTTTCCAATTCTGCTTCCATCTCTTTCAACTGTACATTCTTCTCCATGATCAACTTGAGAATATCATCCTTTTCCCCTTCTATTTCAGCTATCTCCTTTGTCTGTTCATCTTCTGTTGGTGCCAGTTTCAACTATTTCCTCAGAGAGGCTATATCGGCATTTTTCTTTTTAAGCATCTTCTCAACTGCTTTCACCTTTGAGGGGTCATACTCGATCTTGAGGACCAATTATTCCAACGTCTTAATTATGTTATCATTTGCAAAGGATGATATCTTTTCTAATTTTAGCAATGTCTGGACATTGCTCAAAGATACCTCTAATTTAGTGGCCACAGTAGAAGCTTTTGCCAACGTGGAGAAAATCATTTCCCCAGTTTGCCTGTGCAGATCCATTTGATCAACAGGATGCACATCCCTAGTATGAAACTCGAAATTTTCCCTTTTGTAATCAGTGATTTCTTTCGGGTCTGGCACCTGTGCCTGGAGAAACACCATATGCATTCTACCCTTCTCTATATTGAATGCAGACAACACTTTGTGATGTGTCATTGATGTCTATTTCCAAAACTGAGCATATGTATTGTTGTTCAACGTCTGATTTTTCTTTTTGATCAGGTCATATTTCAAAAAAATACTCAACTTTGGTCCTATTTTACTTAGCTGGTAAACTATTGGAGTATTCGTGGGCTTCTTAGGAAAAATTGTGGACATGATCTGCTTTCTTCTTGTGCTAATAAGTGACCGATCATCTTTCATAGTTTCAGTGAATTGGATTCCCTTTTCACCAGCCGCGTCAGGTGTATGACTGGTTTTTGGCCTTTTGGTGTGTAGTTGGAAATCTTCAGCCGAGACTTCAGTGATGGAAGGTGAAGTATCCTTCCTGGGTATTTTCTCCTTGGGAACCTATGGTGTATTAGTATGTGAGACGATGATCGAAGGGACTGTTGTTCTATATTGACTAGACTGTTAAGCTCCCATTCTATTTGATTCATGAACTTCTCTATCTCAGGCTTGGGTGTATGAACATATGGGACATTTTCATTTTTAATCCTCATCTCAGAAATTATCTTGCACAGATCATAGTGCCATATGAAACTAACAAAAAACTTCATTTCTTTCAACAGTCTGTCTTCTTCCTCCCCGGCACCTCGTTTATTGCAGATGAAAGACCCTATTTATCCTTTAATTCTAAGTTGTTGTTTCTTTTTCAGAGACACAAAATGTATGTCATATGAGTTAATCATTTTCCTTATATACTCCAGGGAAAATATCCTCATGGGTAGATACTTGGGTAATTTGTATGGAGCCAACTCGCATCCATATACTCTGATCTCGGTGTGATTTTGGTAAAGATACCAGTCTCCAGTCTTTGCAAGGTTTGAGAGGTGTAAAATCCTCTGAATCTCCTCATTTATTCTCGATTTAGGTCTACCACTGAGCATGCTCACCACAGGATGGTAGAACTGATCGATAAAGTGTTTGAAACTAAACTATGTCAAATTTTGTCTGAGTAGTGAAGTTCAAGTTGTTACGGCTTGTGACCTCTCGTCCTTGTCCATTTTCTGTATTGAAAAGGAGAACCTATTTTCTTGAAAGAAAGTGAACATATAGGCCAATATTGAGGAATATCGAAACATGCCTTCTGATGAAAAATTTAAGAACTGCTTGTGAATATTGTCCGCTAGGAGAGTGCTATAGTCGAATTGTGTGGTGGGTCTCTCTTCTATGGAGAAAATGGATAGAAAACCCAATATGGGTTCATCCACCCATTGGTCAGAAAAATAAACCAACAGAGCACAAAGTGACGAAATGATTTGGTTTCCCTTTACTGAGAATAGGGAGGAAGGGTATGGGGGATTGGTCTTGGGGAGATGAGTAGCCTAAGGGAGGAAAAGCTCAAAAATATGGGCTCTTTGAGGGAATGATAGTTTCTGGTACAACTCTGTGATGACTTCGAGATTGAAATGGGAGGCAGATTCAGTTCTGGGTATCTGCATCATCTGATCAATGGCCTTAGGTGTGATGAAAAAAAGCGTTTCTCCTGATGAAGATAGTATGGCTCTTTGGTTAGGGATGTAATGAGCCTGGCATTTGAGGGAAAATTCAAGGAAGCGATGAACCTAGGGGAAAATATACAGAGGAAGGTTGGATTCCCAGAGCCCAATTTCATCGCTCTGATCTAAGAAAACATCCTTTAGCCAAGACTGCAAATCTGTAAAGTCAAATTCGCAATTGGTGTCTGCGATTAAATGATCTTTGTCAGCCAAATGGATCCTGTCAAGGTCGACAGGAGGCGGGAGGAAAGGATTTTCCTCAGCTTCTACTTTCTTTGATTTTGGCACCATCATTGTGAAAATACCTGGAAGTCAAACAAAACGTTAGTGGGGATGACTGTGGTTTTGGACGGTTGACTGAAACAGAGAGGAGATAGGGAAAAACTATGTGCTGTGATGGACAAAGTAACAATGTGAGAAAGAACATAGA
Organism: Picea glauca; assembly: GCA_000966675.3. NCBI lineage: Eukaryota > Viridiplantae > Streptophyta > Pinopsida > Pinales > Pinaceae > Picea > Picea glauca. The sequence continues at coordinate 390,109 of JZKD02S1679622.1, read as the reverse complement.
GAGTGGTTTTGAGAAAATGGATACCCGTTGGGCGCGAGGGACAGATCAACAAGCTAATGGATAATTTATCCAGTGATAAATTGATGTAGGATCATCTCTCCACGTCAGCTAGCCAGCCAGCCAGCCACGTCAGCGTGTGCATTCAAGGCTGAAGAGAGGCGCAACCCTCATTTTCAATTTTGAAATTGAATGTAATTAAATGTCTTAGGCTGTTGAGCCGTGAGGCCGTGCTATGTGCACATGCTATAGGTAGATAGGCCTTTAATGTTTGAAGGCTGAGATCTAGATCCGATTTGCGGACTAGACAACCCATTCAATGCCATAGATTGGTGGGAAGAGCTATAAGATCCCCCTCATGTAAAAGATCAATTGGGATATCATTTTGTAGTAGTTGTAATAGTTGAGAGAGAAGAAGAGAGAAAGAACCGAGACTCTGTTAAAGTTTGAGCTCAAGAACACCCTTGTAAACAGACATTGCCATTAATATAATCTAGAGCAGTTTTTCCTACATGTATTCTGTTTTGAATGAATGTCTGTGAGTGTTCTTTATATGTTGTGAATGTATGTTGTGATTGTGCATTTGTAGGTTGTTTGATTTTAGGTTAAGGTTCTTTGTGGTTTCATGCCAGGAGGGTGTGAAAGAGTACTGCGGTCTCTGAATACCAGTGCACTAAAGCACTTCTAAACTCTGCAGATTTAGACAAAGACGTGCCAAGTGGGCACAACGGCTGAAATCATCAACTTAGAAAAAGACCTTGGAGGTTTTTGAGCACCTCAGGAGGCAAGGTTGTGTGACGAGACACAGTTGCAAACATAATCTTTGAGGAGTTTTATAAAGCTCTTCCAGGTGGGCATTGAGCCAGTGTAAGGAGTGCACAGAAGAAATCTGCTGTGAGTTCAAGGAGAACCAGAATGACTAAGGATTCTAAGAGCTCTACTAGGAAGGAATTGAGCAGGTGCATAGGGTGCACAGGAGAAGACAGAACCTCTGAGGAGTTTTGTACAACTCTGCAAGGAGGGCATTGAGTTAGTGTGCAGACAGGCACAGGAAGAGAACTCTTTGAGTTTTGTAGTTGAAGGAAGAATCCACTAAGGGATCTTCACAGGGTTGCTGAACACCCTGAAACACTTAGCAAGAGGTTTCTTGAGCAGGGGATAGCCAGGAGGGGTCCAAATTTTCCATCTGTAGGAGAAAGGAAGAAGGATTTATTTCGTTAAGTCCTGAGGAACAGGAAAGCTCATAAGGAGTAGCGCTTTGTATGCAAAGACTCTGCAGAGGAATAGAAGTCACATAATCCCTTGAGGATTTGAAGGATAAGCTCAGGAGGAGTAGTGATTTCGGTGCATGAAGCCATAGCTCGAAGGAGTGCAGAAGCGAAAATATTCTTTGGGAGAGTTTAGAGTCTCTAAAGCTCAGGAGGAGTAGCATCTTTGAGAACGTAGGTGAGACTCAAGGTGAAGAGCTTGCAGGGAAGATGAAAAAATGTCGAAGCCTTTGAGAATTTGAAATTCTTCCAAGTCTGGGAAGAAAGTGCCAAAGTTCGGGAGGAGAAACAGCTACCATCGAATCAACCGATAGAATAAAGACCGTGGATTCATGTCTAGGAGGTAGCGTAGGAAAGGCGCAGGGGAAGATAGGTCTGAGCCGTCAGATCTTGGACTGAACAATCGATATTCGTTGGATCTATCAAGAGTTGCACGAGGTTTAAACCTCACATGAAGAGAAGCAGAAGCGAAAGTCCTAAGAAGGAGTTTGTATTGGGATATCGACACTCGGGAGTTTGAGTAACAGAAGGAAGAGAGTCAGGGCACTCAACCTCAGAAATCATGACAAGGTGAAATAGATCTGATTCATCTGTATGTGGGAGGACAGGTTTCGTGGAATCATCCATTTCAAAGATTCGGGCACTGGTACTCACAAAGGTGAGCATATTGACTTCGTGAGTAGTGAATTCCTGAGAAAATCTGAGTCATTCATCTGAGAGCGGATGCGTGTCACAGGATTCTCTCTATCAGGGATTTAGACACCAGAGGTCAGAGAGAGAAGTCCTTGAGTTTGGAAGTTGCAAAGTCGCAAGAAGATCGGGAATGTCCATCTGAGAAGGACAGGTGGCAAAGATCAAGGGATCTCATGAACTCAAAGGTTCACAAGGTAAGAGCCCAAGAGTTAGGTGCTCTAAGTTGTGAAGTTGCGAAATCGCGAGGAGTGAAGACAACCATTGGATCTGGAAAATTGGAGGACCATCGGATCAGGAACCCCATCGCCTATCGCGCATTTGGGGGTTCGTATGTTGAGAGGGGTCACTTTCGACATTAGAAGTCTCGAATTAGTGAAAGGGAATCTTAGATATCCGTTGGAAAGAGGACATGTGTCATGAGATAGTTGGATCATGAACCCCATCGCCTATCGCACATTCGGGGGTTCGGAGGTTGAGAGGGGTCACTTTCGACATCAGAAGTTGTGAAGTGTCGAGAACGGAGGCTCATGTGGACATGTGGCAGAGCCATAAGGTGAGGCCCGCATGGTTGACAGGTGGATACGCATCGCCAGGAGGAAAGGAGTCAATACTCCATTGACTTCTCATGTCTCGGGGATTCGTGGAGTAAGAACACGAGATCTCGATGATACGACTCACGAAGGGGAAAGTTGCAAGAAGTGCGAAAGGAAGGTCAACCTTCACTAACTTTCAAGTCTCAGAGGATCGCGCAAGGAAAGAACGAGAGTTCAACCATTGAATTCACAAAGCCACAAATAGTGAGACGAGCTAGCATTAAGGTTAGCTGGTGGTCACGTGTGGAAGGTGCTAACAAAAGAGGAGAGATACCCTTAAAGTGGATTCGGGTATCACAGGATTGAGAAGGAAGAGTCGGGAGTTTCGACTCACGAACTCGTGAGATCGTGATTTACAACAAAGGATTTTGGAATTGGGCCTTGGTGTTAGCACTGTGGCCGCTTGGAGAAGGTGGAGCTCACGCCTAGTGCTGTTCGCACAGGGGAGCTTCCCAAAGGACCTGTGGATCGATTTGAAGAAGATTCCAGAAGGGAATTCAAAGAGTCAATTCGGCTCAAAGGAGACAAAAAACGATCCTATGAGCGGACTTCGGCATGAGGGGCGCGGAGGTCTGTGTCAAATTTGGTATCAAAGCATGGATTCTATTTGTATATCGCAAAAGGAGAAAGAAGAAGACAGAGTGCTGGAGACTCTATGAATGATTTCTTGCAGATGAGAAGCAGGTTTGCCAGGAGAGCAGACAGGGACATCAAGATGGCTACTGAAGGTCGAAGATACGCTGAAAAGAAAAGCCCAGAGTTGATAGTCAAAAGATAGTGTAAGCTGCTGAGATGGTGGTTGAGGCTTGCTAAAAACCTCAACAGACTAGAGAAAAGGGTTCAGGTATGTGAGCCAGAGACTGGGAGAAATCTCGGCGATGTTGAGGATAAAATTGGATCGGATGAAGATCTCAAGCACCGCCAGGAGGACAGAGAGGAAATTCCTGATTGCCAGGTGGGAAAACAATTCTGATCAGTTGAGGATCTCACAGACTTTCATGAGGACAGCCAGGGAATTTCACATTGCCAGGTGGGCAATGGATTGAGATCACTGTGGGATCTCATAGACTTTCAGGAGGGCAGCTGAGAGTTTCCAATTTTCCAGGTGGGCAGGGATAAGAAGATGAGAAAGATCAGAGAAAGATAAGAAGAGGAGGAAGATCAAAGAAATCTTCTGATGATTGAGGGAATCAAAATATTCCCCCAAGGGGAGGTAGAAATCTGTGTTGCAGATGTAGCAACAGCAGAAGCAAGAAAACTAGCTGAGACTGTCAACAAAGAATTGGAGCAGGTATTTGAGACTGCCCAAGTAGAAGAAGAAGAAAAGAATGATCATTATGAGGAGTGGCTCAATGCTTTTAGCCAGGAAGCTGAGGAAGCTACAGCACTAAATCTGACAACAGAAGAAGCCGAATAGAAAGCAGATAGATTTCTCACTCCATGGGAGATGGAGTCGGAGATGCTAGAGGATTGGCTAAACAATCCAGAGCCAGCAAGAGAACTGGAAGAAGTTGAGCTGTCAAAGAAGGTGACTAAACAATAGGTCAATCAAGAGAAGACTGCAGAGATGAACTTTGCAGCAGGGTGGCAAGTTAAGGCCATAGAAGAATATGAAGAGGATGGCATGGGAGATCATGGTGATCTTCCTAATTGCAGTCAATTTTTGTAGCTGAGGAGACTACATGAACAGAGCCAGCCACTAGAGCAGTTGGACGAAGTGATCGAGAAGATTAGGAGTCTGATGGTAGATCCAGCAAAGACTTCTAGCAAGGAGGAGCTGGGTAGAAAGGAAGCAGTAGCAGCGTAACAAAAGTAGCAGCAACAGGGAGATGGAGTAGATGAACAGCTCCAGAAATTTGTTTGGGATCTAAGAGGATTTCCAAAGATGAGGGTGGAATCTCATGAGAAGGAGCTCATGGATTTTTCAACTGAGGAATATGATGCATGAGAATCTCTCCACGTCATCCAGCCAGCTAGCCATCCATGTTAGCGCGTGCATTCAAGGCTGAAGAGAGGCGCAGCCCTTGTTTTCAATTTTGAAATTGAATGTAATTAACTGTCTTATGCTGTTGAGCTATGGGGCCGTGCTATGCGCATAGGATGTATGTATATAGGCATTTAATGTTTGAAGGTAGAGATCTAGATCTGATTTGTGGACTAGACAACCCATTCAATGCCATTGAATAGGGTAGGTAGATTAGAGGGAAGAGCTCTAAGAGCCTCCTCATGTAAATGATCAATTGGGATCTCATTTTGTAGTAGTTGTAATAGTCGAGAGAGCAAAAGAGAGAAAGAGCCGAGACTCTGTTCAAGTTTGAGCTCGAGAACACCCTTGTAAATAGGCATTGCCATTAACATAATCCAGAGCAATTTTTCCTGCATGTATTCTGTGTTGAATGAATGTCTGTGAGTGTTCTTTATATGTTTTGAATGTATGTTGTGATTATGAATTTGTAGTTTGTTTGATTTGAGGTTAAGGTTCTTTGTGGTTTCATTCCAGGAGGGTGTGACAGAGTACTGCGGTCTCTGAATACCAGTGCACTGAAGCACTTCTGAACTCTGTGGATTCAAAAAAAGACATGCCAAGTGGGCATAGTAGCTGAAATCATCAACTGAGAAAAAGACCTTGGAGGTTGTTGAACACCTCAGGAGGAAAGGATGTGTATCGAGACACAGTTGCAGACAGAATCTCTTAGGAGTTCTGTAAAGCTCTTCCAGGTGGGCATTAAGCAAGTGCAAGGAGTGCACAGAAGAAATTTGCTGTGAGTTCAAGGAGAACCAGAATCACTAAGGATTCTAAGAGCTCTACCAGGATGGAATTGAGGAGGTGCATAGGGTGCATAGGAGAAGACAAAAGATATGAGGAGTTATGTACAACTCTACCAGGAGGGCATTGAGTCAGTGTGCAGACAGGCACAGGAAGAGAACTCTTCGATTTTTGTAGTTGAAGGAAGAATCCACTGAGGAATCTTCGTAGGGTTGTTGAACACCCTGAAACACTCGACAAGAGGTTGCTTGAGAAGGGGATAGCCAGGAGGGCATCCAAATTCTCCATCTACAGGAGAAAGGAAGAACGATTTATTTCCTTAATGCATGAGGAGAAGGAAAGCTCAGAAGGAGTAGAACTTTTTGTGCAAAGACTCTGCAGAGGCGCAGAAGTCACAAAATCCCTTGAGGATTCGAAGGATAAGCTCAGGAAGAGTAGCTTTTTCGGCGCATGAATCCATAGCTGCAAGGAGTGAAGAAGTTAAAGGACTCTTTGGGAGATTTCATATTCTCTAAAGCTCAGGAGGAGTTGCATCTTTGAGAACGCAGGTGAGACTCAAGGTGAAGAGCTCACAGGGAAGATGAACAAAGGTTGAGGCCTTTGAGAATTTGAGATTCTTCCAAGTCTGGGTAGAAAGCAACAAAGTTTGGGAGGAGCAACAGCTACCACCAGATCATCCGAGATAATTTGGATCATGGATTCATGTCCAGGAGGTAGAGTAGGAAAGGCCCAGGGGAAGACAAGTTGGATCTGTTGAGAGTTGCATGAGGTTTAAAACTCACATGAAGAGCAGCAAAAGAAAAAGTCTCGAGAAGGAGTTCATATCAGGATATCGACACTCAGGAGGTTGGGGATCCAGACGATGAGAGTCTGGGCACTCGACCTCAGAAATAACGACAAGGAGAAGTAGATCTGAGCCATCCGTCTACAAGAGGACTCATGTTGTGGAATCATCCATTTCAGAGATTCGGGCACCAAGACTCACAGAGGTGAGCATCTTGACTTCGTGAGTAGTGAAGTCCTGAGGAAATATGATTCATTCGTCTGAGAGAGGATGCATGTCGCAAGATCCTCTCTATCGAGGATTCAGATACCGGAGGTTAGACAGGGAAGTCCTTGACTTCATGAGTTGCAAAGTCACGAGAAGATCGGGACCATCCATTTGAGGAGGATAGGTGGCAGAGATCAAGGGATCTCACGAACTCAGAGGTTCACAAGGTAGGAGCACAAGAGTTGGGTGCTCTAATCATGAAGTTGTGAAATCACAAGGAGTAAAGATAGCCATTGAATCCATAGAACAGGAGGACAGTTGGATCAGGAACCTCATCTCCTATCATGGATTCAGGGGTTTGGAGGTTGAGAGGGATCACATTCGACATCAGAAGTCCCAAATTAGTGAAAGGGAATCTTAGCCGTCCATTGGAAAGAGGAGACATGTCACGAGATCGTTGGATCAGGAACCCCATCGCCTATCGTGCATTCGAGGGTTCAGAGGTTGAGAGGGGTCACATTCGACATCAAAATTCCCAAATTAGTGAAAGGGAATCTTAGCCATCCGTTGGAAAGAGGAGACATGTCACGAGATCGTTGGATCAGGAACCCCATCGCCTATCGTGCATTCGGGGGTTCGGAGGTTGAGAGGGGTCACTTTCAACATCAGAAGTCGTGAAGTGCCGAGAGCAGAGGCTCGTGTGGACACATGGTAGAGACATAAGGTGAGGCCCGCGTGGTTGAAAGGTGGATACGCGTCGCCAGGAGGAAATGAGTCAATACTCCATTGACTTCTCGTGTCTTGGGGATTTGTCGAGTAAGAGCACGATAGCTCGATGCTACATCTCATGAAGGGGCGAGTTGCAAGGAGTGCGAAAGGAAGGTCAACCTTCACTAACTTTCAAGTCTCAGAGGATCATGCAAGGAAAGAATGAGAGTTCAACCGTTGAACTTACAAAGCGGTGAATAGCAAGAGGAGCTAGCATTAAGCTTAGCTAGTGGTCACGTGCAGAAGGTGTTGACAAAAGAGGAGATATACCCTTATCGTGGATTTAGGTATCACAGGATTGAGAAGGAAGAGTCAGGAGTTTCGACTCGTGAACTCATGAGATCGCGAGTTGCGACAAAGCATTTTGGAATTGGGCCTTGGTGTTAGCACTGTGGTCGCTTGGATAAGGTGGAGCTCACGCCCAGTGTTGTTCACAGAAGGGAGCTTCTTGAAGGACCTGTGGATCGATTTGAAGAAGATTCCAGTAGGGAATCAAAAGATCCAACTCAGCTCAAAGGAGACAAAGAATGATCCTGTGAGCGGACTTCGACCCGAGGGGCAGGGAGTTTTGCATCATAAATGGCCAACAAGTCATTTGGAGTGTGATATGGTAGGTGAAAATGAATGACAAGTATGATTGGGTGACGTGGTGGGTGTTGATTAGGGAGTGACCATGGCGAAAGGACTTGTAACAGGTGAATAGGGGGAATGGACTGACAGAGTAATGAGACGTGACCTTTAGGGGAAAAGTGGAGAATGATGTCATGGGGTGACTGGGGGTATGTTAGAAAGTGGTAAGTGGTATGTGGCCAGAGTATGGAGCAATGGATTCCTGCCACGTAGAGGAGGGGGCCCGCCAAAAAAAACACTCCATTTCGGACCACCCCCATCGTTAAAAGAAGATCGATCG
>JZKD02S1679622.1:361536-376045 GCA_000966675.3 Picea glauca | reverse complement strand
AGAATGGATAACTGCAGATGGCCGACTCAATATAGGTTTCAGATGGACTTCTCTTGAACATATGAACGACACGACCAATGATTTGGCAGCATTGACTCAAAGATGACACATGGAAAGACCTTGTAATCAATTGAAAGAGAGACAGATGGATTTCCCAAACCAGCTTCAAATGATGAATAGGGGGTGTCATGTTCAAGAGCAACACTTACTACCAATCAATACAAAGATGAAACATATCCCTTTCCCAAATTTTCCCCCACCATTTCTAGAAAGTACCTCTTTATTTTTACGCAAGCTTGAAGAGGATCACATATGCTTGTTGATATAAGCTCATTCTTCGGACGATTCCCTCGGAGTATGTTTAACGAAACCTAAGAAGGAGTGGTTCGGTCCCATCATGGGTATGTCAATGTTTGTTTAACGAGTCCAGAGATAGTAAACTCAAAGGTTTTTCAAGATTATAGAGTTTGGAAAAACACTTAAAAGAGAACTCTCTCAGTTCCTTTTTTGTAAAATAGTCTGGATGAGACCAAAAAAGAGAGAAATTATCGCCAAGCAGATGCATACTTCAAATAATTTATCAAGTGTGAAAATAGCAACGTCACTCGGTGATGTTTTCATATTTAGAGAGTCTGAAAAGAGCTTAAAGAGAACTCCAAGGGGGTTCCTTTTTCGTATAACCTCGATGAGCCCAAAAAAGTGATAAAACTATGCTCGATCATGTTCTTATGTTTTTCATGAGCGCAAGAATGGACAAGAAGAAACTCGAGGTTTTATGTAAAAACCATAAAAAACAATCAAAATCACCCCATAACGGAGAAAAATATGTCAATATCCTTGTTTGTAATCATCAATATGCCACACTTGCAAGTCATTACACTCATTTGTATATTAGTAATTAGGTTTAAAAAATAGATAAACATAAACACCCAAAAATGACATAGTAAAAAGTAAATTAAATGAGTAAATAACCATTTTTACCATATCATTCCACATTTTCACTATTGAGTTCCAAAAACCCCCATTTTACCCTCTGACTTTGGCGTTGATTTTCGGGAGCTACATGAGATCATTTGATGAGCCGTCTACAACATTACGGTAAGATCTTCTTTCTTGATCGTTTCATGGTTTAAATTTATGATTTCATTGGTTAAATTTTTGCATTTTCAAATATTTTTTGAGCCCTACATGCGCGTAGGAATTCTCACAGGCTGCCCATAAGGGGCCTGCGAGAATGATACTTTCTCGCAGGCAAGCTTTAATCCACCTATGAGGGGTTCACACTGTGTATAATAATGCACCTGCAAGCAGCGCATAACTCAAAAAAAAATTAAATGTTTATCCAATGAAAAATATTTATATCATGAATAAAATCATTAATCCCCTTTGTATGTTTCTTATGCAAATAAATAGCCACAAACATGGTGCTTGAGTGGAGGGAACGAGAACATGAGAAGCATAATGCAAATGCTGAGAATTATCCTCCCACCATAGCTACATTAAGAGATTGTGGTCTCTTAAAATACTTATGTATCCCGGGCATGAGAGCCCAAGTCAGATTACTGGAGTATCTAGTCCGTATGTGGGAACCAGACCAGCAAGTTTTCAATGTAGGAGCTCACACATTAGCCATTGACATAGAGGACATATACTTCTTGACCGGATTATCCAGGCGCGGGTCTTATGTCAGTCTGACCGGCAGTAGAGGTGGCGGGTTGAAAATGAGTGAATATTGCAACCAATACTATGTACCTGAGGCTGAAAGAAAGAAATGGAAAGTGGCAATCTGGGGAGTAACACACTTGACTCTCCGCACTATTCTCTTCATGATTGCTCAAATGCCTGGAAGTTTCGCTCCCCATATGGAATTACAGAGCTACTTCCAGTACGCCATCGAGTGTACTGAGCCCCGAGTATTTAACTGGGGTGATGCAGTATTGCGCAGTATCAAAAGACAACTAACTCAGTGCAGGCAGGGAGAACTGAAACAATTTGGATATGGATCTTTGTTAGTGTCTTTCTTTCTCGAGAGAGTCCTCATATTCAGACTACAGGTTGAGTGGAACTTTCCAGGTCCTAGGGATCCGAGGATGTTGCGATGGTGTCGACTCATGGCCTGGCACGTGGCAGGACCAATTGTCAAATATGACAATATTTTCTTTGACTGGTTGCAAAACCAGATGTTGATGGTCAATGAATACGCCTATGCTGGGTTGGATTTCCAAGGAGATCCAGATCTAGCACTGTCTAAGGATGCTCAGTGGGGAGACCTCGATAAGAAGTACACAAATTTCTCTTTTTTAAATGTTTTTGAATTTTTTATATCATATTTACATGTTTTTGTTTTATATATATTTTTTGAAGACTAACACCAAATGTTTGTTGATAACACAGATGTTGGACCGTATAAACCTCCTGGCACTTCTCCTATCCAGCGACGAGGAGAAGAAACAATAGTAGTACCATAGTATGCCAATGATTACCAGGTGGTGGAACAGAATTTAGAGGGTCTTACAGCAGACATTCCAGATATGACTCTAGAAGAGGTTCCACGATGCGATCAACATCACACTGTGGGGGTATCAGCAGCTATGGGTCGACTGCTCCGTAGGGTTGGTAGGGCAGTTGTGTGTTACCGTGAACGTCATCCGTGACGTCACTATGTAGAAGCTATAAGCTTCAATTTTTTATATTTTGGTCTTCGGACAAACTTTTTTGTAAAAACAAACTCTTTTGATCGTTATATATACAGATGGTTTCTACCAGTTTACTTTACATTGTGTGAATTGTAATTTGTTTGATTTATAAGTGGTTCAAGTGTCTGTCTAATACATAATTAGCTAATGCATCTGTTAATGTATTAAGACATCTAGGAATATGTTGATATTCAATGTGATCAAAATACCATTCCAAGAGGCGAATCCACAAATATACCCTTAATAGAGTAGGACTTCGAATAGAGTAGATATTACTTAGCTGCAGTACTACAAGTTGCAAGTCAAGTTGCACAACCAAATGACGAATTCCAAGTGAGATAGCATCGACCAATAATTCAATAACGACACTATACTCTGCGATGTTGTTGGATGATTAGCCAATACATACACTTCATAAAGATATAAGTTCATTTGTTGGGGCATAGATTGCCCATGCAGTGGAATCTAAGTTCTGAGTACTACGGCTAGCACCATCAGCAAAGCCAATATAGGGTAGCAATGTTCTCGACATCTGGCAATCAAACACAACATCACGTAAGGGCACAGACCAGATAATGTCAAAAGAAAACTAAAGTAACACACAGAAAGTATGATACATAAAAATACAAGTGATTTTGCACAAATAACTTATGCATAGTACTTCTTCAAGTACAACCCATTCCTGGGTTCACTCAAAGGTATACCATCATAATCAACCAGCTCATACACTCCTTTTTCCAAAACTCTGCGAACAATGTAAGGACCACGCCACATTGGTTCAAATTTTCCAGCTCCTAAGACATCTTTATCATGTTCATACAGAACAACAAGATCACCTTCAGAGAAAACGTGAGGCTTGACATGCTTGTCATACTGTGCCTTGATGCATTTCTTCTGGGCTTCTATTACTAGAGTAGCATCACGTTGAGTCTCGTCTAATCGCATCAGATACAACAAACGTTCTTCTTCAGCAGAAGTATTGGTTAAGAGTTCAAAAGCTAGCTTCAGAGAAGGTATCTCACATTCTATAAGAAGAATGGCTTCCATGCCATAGACTAATTGAAATGGCATAAACCCCATAGCAGATTTAACAGATGTCTGATATGCCCAGAATTCTGAAAACAACATCGTGTGCCAGCTGGTTTTATGAATTCCTATCATCCGTCGAAGCATAGTTATAAGAACCTTATTGATTTCTTCGACCTGGCCATTAGCTTGCAGATAATAGGGTGTTGAGTTATCATGATGAAGACCCAAATTTTCCGTAAGTTCAGACATCATAAAATTCCTAAAATGACTACCGTGATCGGTAACAATAGCTTGAGGAACACCAAAACGAGCTATGACATGGTTAAAAAGAAACAACGTTGCAGTCTTTCCAGTATTATCGAATGTTGGCATCGCCTCGGCCCATTTTATAAAATAATCAACAGCTACAATGATGTAACCATGCCCCCCGGTCGAGTGAGGGTGACATGTCATGAAATCAATGCCCCATTTTGCAAAAGGACCAACTGAGACCACAGGATGAAAAGGAGCAGGATGCGACCAAATTTTCTGATTGTAGGTCTGGTAGGCATGACACTTCTAAACAACAGTAATGTAGTTATTAAACAAGGAAGGCCAAAAATAGCGTAAGATCTTCTGGGCAGTAGCATACCCAGACATATGACCACCACATGCTCCAGAATGGCAGTCATTCAGAGCTTTCTCGGCTTCGTCAAAATTCAAACAATGTTGAAAAACAAAGTCAATTCCTCGACGGTAAAGAGTATCTCCAAGGATAATGTACTGACAGGCTTGATAACAAACGCGACGTCGTTCAGTACTAGACAAAGCGTGATGGAAAGTTTGGGTTTGGAGATATATAATGATATCCCCATACCAAATATCGTCAATGCTGATAAGGAAAAGTGATTCATCAGGTAGTGAATCTACTGCTACATTTTCCATGTCAGAGTGAGGAAAATCGTATATTAACTCGGCAAAAACTAAGGATTTCTTAGACGTGGCACGATCAAATTCCAATTCAAACTCCTGGATTATGAAAATCCATTTGGAGTACTTGCGCCCTAGCAATTGACGTGTCAAAATATGTTGCATAGGGTTGCAATGTGAAATCATTGTAGTTTTCTTTGAGAGAATATAATGGCGAAAACGTTGAACTGTTTGAACAGCAGCCAAAGCCAGTTTTTCAACATATTGATACTTGATTTCAGTTGATGTGAGACTTCAACTCAAGTAATAAATAACATGTTCATCGTGTGCATCATCCTCTTGAATGAGAACCATGCCAATAGTATACTCAGAGGTAGCAATATAAAGAAAGTAATCACGACTATAATCAAGAGGAAAGAGAAGCGGAGCTCTCGTGAGGGACAACTTCAAAGCCTCAAAAGCATTGTTGGCCACGGTATCCCAGACAAACTTTGAACCTTTATTTAGTAGCCATGTAAAATCATGAGTAATCTCGACATAATTAGGGATGAAACGACGAAGAAAGTTGTCTTTCCCCTGCAAACTCTGTAACTGGCGCAGTGAAGGAGGAGGGAGATTAAGAATCGCCTCAACCTTAAGAGGATCTACCAGGATCCCTTGACATGAAACAATGAAACCTAGAAGACGGCTGGATTCTATGAAAAAAATGCATTTATGAGGATTTAAACGAATTCGATAGAACCGACAACGAACGAAAATTGTTCGGAGATGAGTGGGGTGATCGACTCGACGTAAAGAATGAGCTGGTAAATCATCCAAATAAGGTTGAACGATATGCTTTATATCATGAAACGCATAAGACATAGCACATTGAAACATCACACCCACGTTCTTAAGACTGAAGGGAAGTTTCCTATAGGAGAAAGTACCCCAAGGACAAATAAAAGCAGTTTTATGTTGGTCCTCAGGAGCGATGTTAATTTGATTATAGCTGGAGAAACCATCCATGAGAGAAAATATTTCACTGCCGGCACAGTCATCGACGATCTGGTCAATGAAAGGGGTTGGAAAGTTGTCTTTTGGACAAGCTTTGTTAATATCCCGATAATCAACACAAACACGTATACTACCACCTTTCTTATCAATCGATACAGGGTTGGAAACCCATTCTGTCAGAGCCACGGGATAAATAAAACCGGCTTTGAAAAGTTTTTCAACTTCGAGCTTGATAGCTGCCGCTTTACGTGGATGGACCAGACGAAGGCGCTGCCGGACTAGTTTAGCTCTGGGGTATGTCTTTATCTCATGCAAAACAATTGCAGGGTCGATACCTGGCATCTCTTCGTAACTCCAGGCAAAGATGTCATGAAATTCTTTAAACAGAGATGTATAGGTGACAAATTCATCTAGAGAACACGAAGCTCCAATGTGAACATTTTCAACTATCCCAGGTTTAACTGATATATCAATGGGTATCATGGGAGAAATATTACTGAGGTTCCATTCGGCAAACACATCATGTGTAGATTGGGGAATGGTCGATGTGACAACAACGGTCGATGGATTCGAAATCGATTGGTATTTATTGAGAGTGTGTTGTTCCAGAAATAGTATAGAACAATGATGCCCATCGTCCCAAGGGGTGTCCTCCATGATGGACATGATCATCTCGTCAGTCGGAAAGACGACACAGAAAGGATCGGGAGACAACTCATTAAGAGGGGGTGTAGAAAGGGTTTCCGATTGAATGGCTTGATAAGCAGACTCAACTGGACTTAACGACATGACGTCGCTGAAACGAGTATGATCTCCTGGGTCAGGGACTATCCAAGGTTCAGAAGACACTGGAAGCTCATGAGGTACAACGAAGATCATATTAATAGAAGCAACTGACAGGCGCGGAATATCAGGTGGGGGTGGTATGGGGAAAGTGCCCATTAACGAAGAGTCTTTTAAAAGGCCGACACCGACATTCTCGTAACCCGGAGGGGTTTTAGCTATAAACGGCATGTTGCCAGTACGAGTATCAGAATTAAAGAAGGCAAGTTGATCAACCGTAACAACCTTTCTCTGATGAGAAAATCGTACGACACGAAAAAGTGTTGACACAACGGCATGCATAGAATATATCCAACTACGACCAAGTAGAATATTATAATCCAGGGAAGCATCGAAAACTTCCACTTCAACGTGGACAGTCTTACCTTCTAGAGTAACAGGAAACGACGAAAGAACACCGTAAGGCTTAAAACTAGAGTCGTTGAAGGATTTCAAAGTATTCTGTGATTCATTTAAAGGAGGAGAGACAATGGATTTCCAACAAGCAAAAGACATTACACACGTAGAGGCACCCTCATCGATAACAGTTCGACAAATATTCTTGTCGACGACAACAACTTGTATCTGAAACGCAAGCTGGGGGGGTAACCTTGGAATATGATATTCCAAGTCAAAGACTATCAAATTCATATCTTCTGGATAAATTCCACCTATAGCTTTCAACAAAGACTTTCTTTGTGCAGGACAAGACTGAAGGACCTCAAGGGCAGACATCGCTGAAGATGCTTGGGCCAGATCTTTGACAATGCTATAGTTCTGGGCCGCACGAGCATGAGGATTGAAGGTTGATTTCTTAACGACACATTTCGGGGGTGGTCGCATAAATGTATCAAGGCTCGGTCAATCGAGATGAAGAGGACCATTCGTAGGTGGAGTCGGTGGAGAGGGTTGTACCAAATCAGGAGGTAAATCGTCAACCTTCTCCTTAGATGGAGTATAGTCTTTGGCTCTAGTCATGAGTGCAACGTTATTTTTCTTAGAATCACCGATACACATCAAAACATATTATGTCGTAGAAGTAGATGGTTGTTCATGGATGACCAACTGAGCCTGTTCTTGAGATGGAAAGGTTTGTGACAAGACTGTCGGCATAGAGGGTTTTGGCGTTCCTTGAAGGAACTTAGTAACCTTAGCACGTCGAGGACAATCCTTCGTGTAATGA
Organism: Picea glauca; assembly: GCA_000966675.3. Classification (NCBI taxonomy): domain Eukaryota; kingdom Viridiplantae; phylum Streptophyta; class Pinopsida; order Pinales; family Pinaceae; genus Picea; species Picea glauca. Next base: position 368,410 of record JZKD02S1679622.1, on the reverse strand, counting down.
TTGTCACCACAGATAAGACAAGGGTAGCGTGGTTTACGCTTATTCCAATCTTCAACAGGAGGGGTTTTAGTTTTCTTAGTTTGATTATTATTGTTACTCTCCTTATTCTTGCCTCTCCCTTTCTTGGATTTATTTTTACCAGTCGGGGTAGATTGAACAGCGTTCACCTCAGAAGTTTTACCGGTGGAAGGGGCAGGAGACGGAGCATTTTGAACATTAGAAGAATTAGATTTAGGGGTTTTAGTTGAAACATAATGTGGGTGGGTATGAGTAGTACCAATCACACCATCAGCTGCATGCGAGGTAGTTGGAGCAGTTGAAGTGTTGGAAGTACCAGGACGAGGTAATTCAAGTAGAAAATCGTAAAGTGTTCCCGTTTGCGAATAAATAAGATCAAGATATTGAGCATGACTGATAGCCTGCTCCTCCGTGACAACACCACCCATGGCAATGTCTTTACCAATTTCATTCATGAAGGATTTCGTAAACCATTATGCTAATAACTGATCCGGGAGTTCAAGTTTAATAAGACGTCGTCTCCTTCTCCACTCATGGATATGATCTGATATATGAGTGCCTTTAGTCTGTTTGAAGGAAGTCAATATCTCAGTCCCAGTATCGTAACGGATCGGTAACTGGTAATGTGTAAGAAAAGACATAGCTAGGGTGTTGAAATCAGAAAAGAAACCTCGTGGCAATTCAATATACCACTTCACAGCAGAACCGGTGAGGGTTCGTTGAAAAAGACGTAGACGAATGGAGTCATCCATCAATGAGTTGGATGAACACCATAAGTGAAAAGTCATAACATGATTATTTGGGTCCTCTCCCACCTTTCCATTGAATTTTGAAATATCCGATGGAAGCTTAGCAGGAATAGCAGGCCATTGGGGAGAGTGGTGAATAAGATCATTTAGATTCCTAGAAAAATCTGGCAAATCCAAGGTAGCAAGAAAAGGTAACTATCGGTTTACTTGCAGGTACTGATGGCTTTGGGGTGGAAGCCCTGTCGGCAAACCAGTAGGGCCATAAGCAGTCTGTCCGTAGAGGGAAGACCCTGGCTGATTCAGTGGTGGTCGGATTGGATAGTAGCCCCAAGGATTGTAACCTTGAGTTTGAGTAGGGACCTGAGGTTGAGTAGTTTGACCCTGACCCCAAATAGGATTAGGTATACCTAGATAATGTTGGCCGATAGTAGGGGAGGGTTGCTGCCCCCCAGCATTTTGAGGAAATTTTTGTAGAAGCTAATTCCAATACTGGGCCAATTCAGGAGGTATATTTTGTCCAAAAGGTGAGATTGGTCCCCCTATCATAGGTATAGATTCTCCTGGATGTTGTGTGCCAACCATAGGTTGCATAGTAACCGTGTTGTGTCCGGGAAAAGGAAAAGGAACCGTACCACCCTGTCCACCAACAAGAATCTGCAAGTTTGGTGCAAGAGTCGGGATAGTGCCACTAGGATTAGGATTACCAAAAGGAAACTGATGGAGTGTCGGAATAACACTGGGAATAGGGTGCCCATAAATAGAAGGATCAGCGGGAGTACCAGAAGATGTTTGCGGAGGTGTTGGATTGGAAGCATTCAACAAAGCATTCAACACATGGTAGTCGGGTGGTAGTGTTGGAGTAATATGGTGCATTCGCTGGGTGTTTATAGGAGGAAGACCAGCTGTAGTGAACCCAGTTGGGACATTCGTAGTAATCGCAAGATGGGCCATCTCGTCGGGGAGAGTAAAGTGATAAGGAGTATTTACCGGTACCGTCTCTATCTCAAATAACACTAGAGGGTTAATTTCAGAGACAACAGGCGACTCAGGACTATAGAGGGTCCTACGGACGTCGGCTGACCAAAAAGGACCTTGGCCTTCTTCATTGAGAAAGGGCCCAATGAGTGATTCAGAAGAAGTAAAAACTACGTCACTAGAAGAATTTACTCACACAAAAGGTCGTTCAACACGGCGAATGCGATAGTCTTCTCTAGTATTGGTAATTCGAAAATCTTCTAGAGAATTAGTACGTTCTACCTGTGGTGTGGTGACAATTGTGGCTTCACTGTGCTGAGAATAATCCTCAGGTGTAGTGGTAGGCAAGGGCTGTGATTCATCCAGATGCTTCTGAGATAAACCCTACATCCTACGTGAATGACGTGGGGGAGAAATTGTAGATGAATGACTAGCTTCACGAAGAAAATCCTATGGTCAACTTCGAGCAATAAACAACACACGCTAGTAAACAAAATCTAGGAGACAATCACCAAGCAAACAATACCTTCTAATTTCGAAGACACTATTTGGTGATGAAATCCAACATCGCAACAATGAGACGAGAAGGGGCGGTGCTAAGGTGGAAAAGTTACGTTGATGACCTGCTTAATGGACTTACACCCTGGTGCAAGCTCCCACACATAATCATGGGTATACCCTCCAAGGAGCCCGAGTGATTTTGATCAACGTCGATTCCAGGTACCGTGAAGACTTTCCCCTTCACAGTCACCTTGGGTAAGAACCTAGAGAGATAGGCCACTAAGGTCACCACCAACAACAGTAAAGCCTGGGGGAACAGTCGTTAGTCTGATCCACACGTAAGGGCAGGGTATCTAGCCCAAAATAAACTCAAAAGGATTCCATTCATCATTGTGGGTATACCTCCGAGTGATCCCCGTAATATGTGCAATCTCTACACTGATGTCAACAAAGCAGGGTTAGTAACTCTGCCAACACCAATGCGACCTAGTGCTTGACCCTTGTGTTACAAGGGCTTCCCAGGACAATATGTTGCAAATGGAATTTAACACTCCCTAACTCAAGATACTATTATGTGTTTTGAGCTTTTGGAGAGTGTCTCTCTCTTCCTACTCCAAAGCACTAGCCTAGCTAAATGTTGGTGTAAAAGAGCCCTAGAAAAGAGTTACTAGATAAATTTTAAGATTACGCAATGTTTTTAAGAGCTGTTATTTACTCAAAGGTAACGGAAGTGAAACTCATGTTGTATGACTCTGACCCAAATAATGCAAGGATAATAATGAAATATAACACTTTTCGTTCCATGAATCGTATTTATGGGAGAGAGAGAAAATTTTCCAAATCAACCTTGTACTACAAAGCAATGCACAATTTCCTTTCAAATATTAATGCAAACAATCATTTATCAAAGGACAATCACTGTGTCTTTTTCAAAAACTTCAACAAACTCTAAAATTTGATTTTTCAATGTTTTCTAAAAGACAAAAACAATGTTTTTGAAACAAAAGCTTGTTGTTCACTTTCCAAAAAGAACTCTCACTATATCAATGAGAAAGCATAAAATCAAATCATAAAGAATCAAGCAATAACAACCCAATCAACTCTTTCAATGAAAGAAAAAACAAAGAGCAAACCAATTAGTCTTCTCAATGCAAAGAGAAAAATGTTATTTCAAACCAACAAGCAAATGAGAAACACCAAGCACTTAACTCTCAACCAATCACTGGTTCTCAACCAAACAGACACAAACAGTTCTTGAAGTCAGAGAGAATGAATTTACCAATAAGATTTAAGGAACAAAAGTCAAGCTACAAAGGACAAGAAAAACCTTGAAACCCTAAAACTGTTCAAGCATGAAAATTAAAGCAAGAAACCTATCAATCAATGATCCAACAAATCCAAAAGAGGTAATTCAAATGATCTAAGAAGTAAGAAAAACAAAAACTCAATTTCAAAATTTTCAAAAATCTTGCTCGCAGGCAAGTAGTGTTACACAGTGCGAGAATCTATGATTCTCGCAGGCAACCTTTTAGCAAGGTGCGAGGTACTCGCACTGAACCCTATGAGTAGGGTGCGAACCTGACTGATTTTTGTAGGCTGCAGTTAAACACAGTGCGATAACTCTTGAAGATGACAAAAATTTTGAAAATGAAAGAAAAATTGACAAAGGCTTCTGGACCCAGAAGGTCTATCAAGATATCCTGAAGACTTAGAGACTGATAAGACAGGAGAAAATTGAAACTAGAGTAAATGGCCACAGAAAACACAAAAGACCATAAATAAAAAGGGAATGTTCCCCAGTGGATTTGCCAATATTGTTATTGGATAAATTCCTAAGTGCGGACACAAACCGATCTCCCTAGATCCACCTGGATCTAGAACAAATCAAGACATAATAATACTCTTTCCCTAGATTTTAACTGTTGAATGAACTAGGAGGCAAGAATCATGAACATACCTTATGATCGCTTCCTTGGGTCTTTGTTGTTACAAGCTTCGCTCCAATGCTCTTGTGTCATCAAGACCACAAAAAAACAAACCAATCGAAGTGAAGACAACTCAATATATTCAACAATTAATCTATGTATATGATCAAGGAGTTATACAATAAAGTGACATTAGCTTTATGGGAAAGGGACATATTACTGTATTATATTGATAGAAAGGAAAGATTACAACCTGAGCCTTGATGTTGCAAACCTCCTTTCAATGACCCTTAGCTTTGACACACACACTTTCTCACTTGCATGAAGAAGATCAACCACTTTTGATAACCTTGCTGGAGTTCCTTAGTTGTTGTAGCATCAGTCCTTTACACAATCTTCCACTATTTCTCCAATAATTCTCTTGCTAGTTTGCTTCTAACCTTTTCCATGAGAATCCCCTCAATATATAAGAGAGAATAGATTAGTTATTTGGATAGGAATGATCCCAAAATATCAGGAAAGACAGTACTTAGATAACCATTCGAATGTCATCTCATCCTTCTAGAAGATTCCCTTCTATAAGGTTCGAGAATTTATCTTTTTCCCTTCTTTAGAAAGATTTCACACCCTAACAGCTAGGCACATTGCGAACTTCTCGCACCTTGGCTTAAGGCAGCCTGCGAGAATGATGCATTCTCGCAGGAAAATGTATTGACAGCCTGCGAACCTTCCTCAAAACTGTGATTTCTGAAAAGAGATAAAGGTAACTTTTCTCAGGATAAAGTTCTAATGCAGAGCATGATTTCACCAACATCATCACATCATCATGACGACCAAAATTATGGATAACACCTCCACCCCTCCTAATCATAACTAGGGTCCACACCCTACAAGGGAATATACAATGGCACCATGTTGCTGGGGGTTTTGTCATCATTTATTCGGTTTTGGGCAGTGTCATCACTTGAAATCCTGCACTGGTCCACATATCATAGCAATGCATCCAAACCAATATAATTTCACATACAATATTCATACCATAGGTTTCTTGGCTAGTAGTAATGATATCCACTTTCATCATCTTTATCCTCTGGTTATTTCATAGCCCATAACCTACAGATTAGTTTGTAACACAAACTCATACATTTCTATGCATTATCATCATGTAATTGCATACTATCATCATTTCAATTTGGTATCCCTGTACTGATAAATTAACATCAAAGTTTTCTAGTTAGAAATAGATATCATAATATCCCATAATTCGATTTCGACACCCATTCATAACATTATCATTTACCCAAAATAGATTGCATCATATCCAACATCATCCTAATAGCATTTAAACATTCATTAAATCCGCATTCTCACAATATGTTGCATCATATACATCATCATCAATGCCATTTAAACATTCATAAAATTTACATTCACATAATAGGTCACATCATATACATCATCATCAATAACATTTAAACATTCATAAAAGTTCATAATTTTAAAGTTTAAGTGTATCACTTAATAGTTTCATTGTGACTAGAAAATAAAGTATATAGGCCTCAGGTAATCTTGGCTGTCTAAGTCAAAAGGTGGTGTTGCATACATCCAACCTTCGAGAAACATGTTCTCGAGGTAGTCAAAAAAGTGAAGGATAGTCTCATCGTAGTGTCTCGACATCTTCCCAAGTAGCAGATCTTGGACTATACTTGTCCCACTGGACCTTAACTTGGTCTACCAGATGGTTCCTGAGTTGTTGGACTTTACGGTCCAATATGTGTAACATTTCTACCATGAGGGTTCCCATGTCCGATACCTGCAATTCCTTCCAATTTAGTTTATGTGATTCATCAACAACATAATGACGTAAAACAGATACATGAAGTACATTATGAGTTTTATGCAAGTGGGGTGGCAGTACAAGACGATAGGCAACGGGTCCAATTTTCTCTTGGATTATGAACGGTCCTATAAATTGAGGTGACAACTTTGTTCCCTTCTCGAACCTTATGGTACTCTTATTAGGCCTGATGCGAATGAAAACTTGGTCTCCCACTTAATAACTTTGGTCGGTCCTGTGTGCATCCACATAACTTTTCTTCCTATCCTGTGCTTCCTTTAGTCTCTGCCTAATCTGAATCACTTGTTCTTCCATCTCGTGAATCAATTATGGCCCAACTATTACTTAGTCTTCTATTTTATCCCATCTCAATGGCATTCTGCATGGCCTCCCATATAAAGCTTCGTAGGGTGGCATTCCGATGGAGCTATGATAATTGTTATTGTAGGCAAACTCTACCAAAGGTAGGTACTTCTCCCACTGGGTTTGATTATCCATTACATACATCCTAAGCATTTCTTCCATGACTTGATTTACTCTCTTAGTTTGCCCATCTTTTCAGGATGATAAGTTGTGCTTAAGTTCAACTGATTCCCTAATGTTGACTGCAGACTTGTCCAAAACCTAGAAGTGAATCTGGAGTCCCTATCTGAAATTATCTTCTTAGGTATCCCGTGCAAACGGATAACCTTGCTTAAAAACACATGTGCCACATCAGTGACATTGTAAGTGTCTCTAACCAAAATAAAATGAACACTCTTGGTTAACTTATCCACTATCACAAGAATGGCATTGTGTCTATGAGATGTGAGCGGCAACCCCACAAAAAAATCCATGGAAATGACTTCCCATTTGGACATAGGAACATC
>JZKD02S1679622.1:331904-360286 GCA_000966675.3 Picea glauca | reverse complement strand
CCATGAAGCTTCTCACCTCATGGGAATTTTTTGGCACTGGCCACTCCATAATGGCCTTTACTTTTTCTAGGTCCACAGAGATTCCTTCACCGGAAATGATATGACCTAAATAGTGAATCTCTTTCTGGAAGAAGGAACACTTTGACAACTTCCAATATAATTTGTTCTCCCTAAGGAAGGACAACACTACTCGTAGGTGTTCCTCATGTTCTCTTTCATTCTTGGAATAGATGAGGATGTCATCTAGAAAGACTTGTTCAAAACGGTCTAAGTACTTCCAGAATACGTCGTTCATGAGGCTCATGAATACTGCTGGCGCATTGGTCAATCCGAAAGGTACTACAACAAAATGGTAATCTCCAAACCGAGTTCGGAAGGCAGTTTTTGGGATATCACCTTCCTTAATCCTTAACTGATGATACCTTGATCGCAAATCAATCTTTGAGAATACCGTTGCTCCTTTCATCTGATCGAAGAGGTCATCTATTCACGGCATTGGGTACCTATTTTTCACTGTAGCACGGTTCAAGTCCCTGTATTCTACACACAGTCGTAAGGATCCATCCTTATTCTTTACAAAAATTACTGGTGTGCCCCAAGGTGAGACACTGGGCCTTATTAGCCCTAAGTCCAGTAACTCTTTCAACTGCATTTTCAATTCACAAAGTTCTGGCACTGTCATCCGATACGGAGTCTTGGAGATTGGTTTTGCACCAGGTTTTAGCTCAATAGTGAAATCAAGATCCCTCTTAGGAGGTAACCCTGGTAACTCGTTCGGAAAAACATCTTTAAATTCTAACAATATTGGGTACTGATCCAATGAGGGTCCCTTCCTTTCATTCACTGCTTCCACTACATAAAGTTGACACCCTTGCCTCAAGCATCGCTTAACCTTCATAGTTGATATAAAGTGTAGTGACACTTTTCTTTGTACACCCTGGATCTCTACTGGTCTTCCTTCATCGTTGACACAAAGCACCCTCTTTGTGAATCAATCTACCAAAGCTCGGTTAGCTGCTAACCAATCCATTCCAATGATTAGGTGATATGCCCCGGGAGTAGTGACGTATACCTTCAACCTGGTAGTACACACTCCCAGGTCTACTATACAATTATCGACACTAGGTCCTACCACTTGTTTTTTCCCCGAAGCCATCTCGACTTGTTTAAATTCATCATGCTCGTAGGCTGCCAACCCACTCTTTTCTAATGCAGATGGTGAAATGAAACTATCTGTCGCACCATAATCAAACAAAATATTAACATTGATGTGATTTATCATACCTGGTGACTCCACCATCGTGGATTGATGTTCGGCCTAGCGATTATTAACCGCTGCGTAAATTTGGTGGCTGCTACTTGCTCTCCCCATCGGTGCCTTTCCTTCTCTATGCACGAACCCTGATTGTAACTTTGGGCAGTCACACTGGTAATGGGGTCCTCCGCACCCCCAATAGGTAACATGAGATTGAACCTGTGTACTGTTATGTGACTATCTCTGAAATGAGTTCCTTCCCCTAGAACCCCTGCCCCTACTAGCTGTTCCCTAAGATGGTCGTGGACCTGTCTGCTTTTTTGGCGATGAACAATATGCTTCACTCGTTGCCATTGAAATCCCTGCGGCTACTGTCCTTGGCGTGACTCTGTTACCATATGGCAGTGGCCTTGAGCCCCCTCCCCTAGGAAATGTCCTCAGGGCCTTCCCTATGAATCCAGGGCGATGTGGAAATGTTGGTGTTGTACCCGTAGTTAAGTTCATGTGTTCCTCCACATAACGCGCATTTTCCACCGCTTTTGCTATTGAAGATGGTTTCCACATCCGCACCATAGCTCTTATCTTAGGGTTCAATCCATAGACGAAGCGCTCTACCTGTCTATGGTCATTATCCATATATGAAACATATTTGACCAGTTCCATAAATTTGATCTCATATTCTTCTAAAGTTTTTTTTCCGTGTACTAAGGCATGAAATGCCCCTACCTGTTGTTCCTTGTAGTATGTTGGTAGATATTTCCTTCAGAACCTCTCCTCGAAAAGTTCTCAAGATACTTTGTCTAGGGTAAGGTGCGGTTGTATTTCTAGGTTTCCCCACCAGTTCAAGGCATTGTCTCTTAACTAAAAAATTGTGATCTTTTCCTTTGAGTTGGATGCATAGTCCCTTAAGGAAAAACACCTTGTCATGCCTTCCAACCATAATTTCGCGTGTTCACTGGCACGACCCCCGGCAAACTATGGAAGTTTGATATTCTACAATTCTTGTTTGATGTCTTCGGGTGGAGGTCCTCCCCCTAAATCCCTTGACACTTATGAATTACCCATTCCAGACGGTTGGGGTTCTACTTCAGTCTCTGTTGGTTTTCACCCCTTTAAAGTCTCATTAATGGCTTCCAACAAGCGCAATATGAGAGCTAGCTCGGGAGATGGTGGTGGTGGTGGTGCTTGCGACGACGCTCCCCTACCTCAACTCCCTCGAGTCCTGACCATCCTGTATGCTTTAACCTGCATCAACCAAAGTTGTCAAGGTGAGTTCAAGGATGTTTCAAATTGGTGCTACTTAAACTAGAAACAGGGTTAGGCGTAAGTTTTCTTTACTTGTCTATAAACAGACATTACTCCTTTAGGGGATTGACTAGGTTAGGGTTAGGATTAAGCGTCTAAGCTTGATTTCTTTGCCCCTATAAAAATTATTGGTTCCCTTGCCCTATAGCTACACTATCCTTGCGCCATACTCGCCAATTCCTATGCTTACTCTCCTAGTGCATATGCCGCCTCCTTTCCACTTGTCCTAGTATAAGTCCTTTTTAACTTTTCTCTTACAACTAAATATCCTCCGATGCTTGACTCGTGATCTTTTCCCTATCACATAGTGTTGACATTGTTGATTTTTGCATTGAGATTTAGTGTTGACTTTGACTGGTGGAATGGAGTGGAGGGACTTAGCGCTCGGCTCGACAAATTATGCTTACAGTCTCGTGAGCCTGACGCTTGGACAATCAGAGTTTATACTTGGGATACAAAGATCAACAACGCTAAATAAGCCTTTACCTTGATTTGTAGTGCATTCACTAATTATGATTCAACTTGGTTAGCTAGCTCTGGATCAATAGATTAGGTAATAAGCAAGTTAGTCTTAATATTCATACTGTATCCTCCTAATAATAATACCACTTTAATTGTACAGTGTTACCATTAATCTATTAAGTATAAGAATTTATTTCTAAAGACTCATGTGTGATGTAGTGGTTGGTGTGAATGTGTGGGGCCTTTGGCTACTTGGATGTCATGAGTTCGACTCTCGAGGAGTCAAACAATCTTTTGTAAATTCTTATTTTTATTTATTTATTTTTACTTATACATTAATTACTTTGGATAAAATTATGTTTAGAAAGTAAAGTACTTAATTTCTATGCAAAAAATTGCTTTGACATTCAACGAGATTAGAAATTTAATTTAATTATTAAAATTAATATTTAAAATTAAAATTAATTATTCAAAACATAATTAAAGTAATTTAAAATAAAGTCAAATAAAATAAACATAAAATAAATAATATATAAAAAAATATCTACAGTCCAGCAGTGGGTCCTCGCATGAGGCCCACGTGCCCCCTCCTCCCCGACGCTCATCCCATAACCCTAATCTCCTTTATCTTATCTCTTCGAACCCTACCCTCTCTTCCATTTCATTTTGTTGTTTTCTTTTTGTCAAAAGCTTAGGGTGAAGGATGAGGCCGGCCATGGCCATCTCTCTGCTCCTACCTGGTTCTCGCGCTAAGTTCATGCGTGTAGTGCATGGCTTGGTGCATTGGGCTATGGTTTTTGCTTGTAATCGGGTTTTGAGAGTGATAGGTCCTTTTGCGAAATTTTCTTTGGTTTTGTTTCTCGCAAGCCATAGGTTCCATATGATGAAAAAGGAGTGCATCTCCAAATGCAACTTAGGTGTTTTTAGGGTTCAGGGACCCTTTTGTTTTTGTTTTTATCTTTTAGTTATTTTCTACACTATCTAGGAGTTGGGCTTGCACCTCTATAACAACCCAATCGACTGCAAAAAAGAGTATTTTGACTGACTAAGATTTGGTCCAAAATCTCCTGAGGCCAATCCTCTACACCTCGCTGCTGCTGGTGGACATCGAATTTTTTTTTTTTGGGCGCTAGGGTTTGCATATTGTGCAGACTTGGCGTGTTTTTTTTTTTCTTATGTTGTATTATATATCTTTTTTTTTTAATAGGAATCTCTTTGTAAACTACTACAGTGGTAGCAGTGCCATCACCCTCTATGGATTGAACGATCTTCATCTTCAAAACATTGGAAGCACTTCTAGGCCTTTTTATTGAAATTGGCCTCAAAATGGAGAAAGGAGAGCCGTGAATTCCAGAATATGGGGCAACAATTCCACTGTGAGGATGAAATACTGAAGAAGAAAGCGGAGAAAAAGGGTTATGCTTTAGATTTAGAGTATCCATCGTTGCAGTCGCCATGGCTTCCATCGAGATCTAAAATGGAGGGAAGCGTAAAAGTGGTTCAAACCGTTAATAAATTTTTTTTTAATAACTTTTTTTTTTGTTTGCAGTTCATTAATAATTTTTTTTTTTTTTTCCATTGCGCGGTTCCTCCCCGTGGGTTCCTCCTCCTAGTGAATTGATGCGTTTATACTTCACGTCTAGGTCAGCCCCCAGGTCGAGAAGTTGGTCGTTTTTATTGGCCACACCAATCTTTTGAAGGTGCGACTTGGCTTTGCTCATGCTGAGCTAGGATATTAACAACCAGATCCACCCAAAATATTTCAGTTTGGTGCTTAGCACTGTGCGCTAGGGTTTTTTTTTTTTTAATTTGTTTTTTATTACAAAAAAAAAATTTTTTTTTTTTTTTTTTTGCTGTGCAGGTTCCTCGGCGGGGGCGGGGGGGGGTTGTGTTTGGGGCTTGGTGTTTGGCATTTGGATTGTATGTTGTCGTTTATTTCTTTTCCTTTTGGATTCTAGCTTCCTGCTAATAAATTGACACATCAATCAAGTCACCGGATGTTTGGCTATGAAAATTGGTCTTTTAATTTTCCAATGCTTGTTAACTTTACCATTTCTACTCTGCTATTCACGGCATAGTTTCTACTAGGTTGCTAAAAAGTGTTTATTACACTAACAAAATTTTCGTGCATAGCATAATATCTCCCTTAGTTGTTGCTGAGCTTAAAAGGAAGACATGAAAAATCGCCATTTTCACCAATCCAAGTGAGAATGGCATTTTGTGGAATGATGATAACAATTGGCTACTCTAATTTTTAAGACAGTGTAAGAAAAATTTCGAGAGAAAAGAAGAATGACGACTCAGAAATTACACTGGGCTCTGTTAAATATTCCAAATACCCTACAGGAAAGATTTATGCCATAGACCTGGTTGCAAAGAAGCAAACCAATGTAAACAACGGCTTCTGTAGAGATATCAAAATCATCAATCATAGGCTTACCAACGATTAGGTGAGTATATAACCTTTAGCTCTCTTTAGGTGATGATTTTTGTCAGATCTTATTATGTTTGAGGAACCATATCTTTGTCTCTTGAAACATGAAGAATTAGAGTATGATAAAGAAGATGAATTAGTCACTGTGTAGGATGTGTGGCTTCAAAGTTTTTATTTGATAAAGCTGTGTAGGGTGCGTGGCTTCAACTTTCAATGTTTTTAAATAAATGTTTTTAATAGATGCATTGTGCACAAACGAAACCTTGTAGGATCCTGCTCCTCGATGGCTTGTGGATATTTTATTTTTTTATAGTTTAACTAAATGTCTTTTACATATGCCCATTTATATGCCTATAATGTCATCTAGACTAGGAAGCATATATATATTGATCTGCATATAATAGATATTAGTGGGTTTGGCTTGCAAGAGGTGGAGATGGAGCTAGAGCTTGGCCCTTTAGGCCCATATTTCAAACAAATAACTCTGATACCATGTGTAGGGACCTAATTAATTTAAGTCTATTAAATCCATAAATTGAAACAATAACTTCTACTTGATTTCAAAAAACTCAGTAATTTCTTACAAATCCAGCACATACGCATTTAAATTTATCATACGCATATAAATTTATCAATGAATAATAATTTCATAACAGAATAAAACAATTTTACCTCTTCCTAATGCTAATTTCTCCATCGACACGGTTGTCCAGCCCGCTGCTTTGTTGTTGCCTAATGCACCGACAAACTCTAACCAAACCTTGTTTCTTCCCTACCAATTAGGACAGCTTCCTAGCTCCAGGATACCATATGGATATCTTGGCCCCTGTGCTGAAAACCCCCAACAAACCAGTGCCCCCTGTACTAATCCTTCCCGACTACCGACTCAAACTCCCCTGCGCAAATCCAAAAGAACCCTCCAAAAATGATCCCCCCTTCCGTAAGCCTCCTCTGCTCATATCCCTCCTTCACCACCCTTTCTCCTCATTTATTTCCTTACCTACACATTTATTATCTTATCCGATTATTAATGCTTTATCCTATTATTAATGCTCCTTATCCTTATTTATTAATGCTTCTTATCCCCTAGTATACGTAGATCATTTAATTAAACAATATAATTTATTAACCCTCTTAAATTTATTACCCTATTCATTCAATGCGATAGGTAATTAATTAATTAATTAATCAATCAAAATTATAACCATTAATTAATTAATTAATATTTAATTAATATCATTATACCAATCTTTGTTTAGTTAATAACATGTTAGGAAAAATTAATTACCTAATAAATTTTTACTTAATAATCCCTAAGCATATATTCAACTAGGGTTGTTACAAGTCTTCATAACCCTAAGCAAACACGTCCACATATTCCTTGAAAAGTTCAATGTATTTGAGTTTCTGCTCAGGGGGTAAAGATTTGGAAAGTTTTACCATCTTGGGTTTCTCTTTTGTCCCTATGTTATAGTCTTCGACCTCTTTCCCATTGGCTTCAATTTTAGGTTTCTTAGCTACATCATTAAAATCAAATAAGTCTTCTAACATAACTAAACTCCTAGGCAAAACATTACTCTTCAAATGAAAAACATCTGAATCTATCTCATCTTCACCTTATTCTTCTGAATCTATTTTATTTACACTATTATTTCCAAAAACATATTTATTTACATTTTCATCATCGTTTTCTAAATCTATGTTTGTACACTCGAAATCATTTTTACATTGTAGAAAATATTCAATTTGGTCATCGTTCCCAAATACCTACCAGTATCTGATGTTGTCCAGGACAGTCGGTCTACACTTTACCTCCACCATGTATGAGAGAGTGGAATGAAAAGGTATCTTGCATGTAGCTGCTGACGTAGCTAAACAATCTTCTAAATTTTTCTGTCCCCTAGGCATCACCTGTAAATCAACTTCAGTGAAACATTGAAGGGTGTCCAAAACAACATTTCTATAAGCTCTAAGCCTGGGATGTTTTTCTACATACTCACCTTTAATTTGTTTGATAATTAATTCAAAATCACCTCTTACCGTGATTTGTTTGGCACCAACCTTCTTTAGTACTTTCAGGCCGAGCATCAGAGCTTCGTAGTCAGCTATGTTGTTAGTGCATTGAAAATTCAGTTTGTAAGAATGGTTTTCCAAATACCTGGATTTGTGATTGTGCAACCAAACTCCTGCTCCATCTCCTTCTCTGCTTACAGCTCCATCAAATTCCATGCTCTAGAAATCTGTTGGCAATTCTTCACTTATTACAAGTTTCTTCCCTTTTGCCTCAGTGATTTCTTGGCCTTCATTCATGTCAAATATATCTTCTTCCAGTTGAGTGATTTTTTCTCCCATATCACCATCGTGAAACAGGATCAAGGAATCTAGATCAAAGTGAGCAGAGTACAGGGGATAGTTATGGGGCTTTTCCTGGCTCTTGACCATATATTTCATCAACGTCTCTCTATACAGTCTTCTCTGTTGTTTGAATACTAGGATGGTGGCATATGACATATCCAACTGCAACGTGCCTTTCAACTTGACCCCCCAAGACCTGGACAACAACATACCATATTTCAGGGGAATGTCCGCGACCACAACATCCATAACCATGCTTTTTGATGGAATCTGAACTAGGGTGATACATAAGTCCTTGATCAACCCAATACATCTGACTTTGCTGGAGTCAAAAGAGTGTAAATCCTTGTAATGTGTGGTGACCTTGAGTCCTAGTTTTTCCATCACTGCTTTAGGCATCAGGTTATGGGAAACACCCGAATCTAACATAGCATTGTGAAAAATTAGGTCGTGTATATTAAGGCTAATGTAAAAAGGGGCGACAACACCAGTTTCAGTCTGACCATCAACTTCAAGGCCAAATAGGAGTTCAGGTTGATCATCGGTAAGATTTACTGTGTCTGAATAATTCGTCGATCCAACAGTTAAGGCCTTTGTGCCTGTATCAGGCTCAATGCTCAGCGCTTTGATCACCTGTGATCGGTAAGCGTTCTTACTCATCAACTCAGAAAGGGGAATGGGAATTTTCACTTTGGCTAACTCCCCTTCAAGGTTGAAAGGAATAGGTTCTCTGCTTTGGCTCAACAACTTTGGTTTGTCCGTCATAGTTTTCTGGGCATAAGTACTTTGTCAATTGGTTGAATAAACCTTGGTCTACGTTGATCTTTGCAAAATGGTAGAGTTTCTTTTTGCTAGAGGCTCAACATTACCTTTCTTAGGGACCTTCTTGGTAGAAGGTTGAGAGGTCTTCTTGGTTTCGACTATTTTTTTTGTTTCGGTTACCTTTTCTGGGGAATTTTCATCTGTCTTTTTACTTCATAGATTTTACTGCATGTGTACCTCCATAATGGCATTTTCAAATGCCTACTATTCGATCTCTTCAGCTTCCTCACTCACCTATGTTTGAGAAAGAAGGAAAAGTTCTTGCTCTTCCTGAGTAAGGAAAATGGCTTTGTTATCATGAATGCCCATGAGGTTTATGTGTGTGTCCTCTAATTCTTCAATTACCTCTTCACCTTCATCGGCATAATTTTCCTATAGGGGTGTTCTGATCTTGTGATCAGGACCCCTCTATTCTCTTTGATCCCTAGGATCTGTCTGCCTGATTTGAGGAGGATTTATTCTGAAGTTAGGATTCCAAATTTGTGGAGCAGGTTGGTTTTCTCTAGGAGGATTTCTTTCGACTACAGTAAGTCTCTCCATCATCCTTTCCATCACTCTAGCTAAGGAATCCAGTTTGGTATCAGAAGAATATATGGAAGTTTCCTCTTTAATCATGTCTCTCCTCTCCATCCTCTGCTATGCCCTTTTAGCCAGCAGGTTGGCCTCTACACTTATCGCGCTTTTCTGCATGTCCTCCAAGGTGGTGGAGTTTCTTTCCCTTAATTGATACGACATATCAGCATTGAAACCGTCGGGGAATTTAATCAGTGCCAAACCTTGTGGGGGTTTAATATCGGTCGGAATCGCATTGTATAGATTGTTGAAGTGGGTGCAGTAGTCTTGTACTATCTCTCATTGATTCCTTATGATGTTTTTGGATTCTGACAAGATTTGGAGAGGATTTTTCTTTACCCCCCATCTGTCTAGAAAAATTCTTTGAAATGCTGTAAGGTCGATCACTGAAGTAGCACGTAAGCCTTTGCACCATTTATTAACGTCCCCAGTTAGAATCTGTGCAAAAAGTCTCATTTGAATGTCAGCTTCATCCACTTCCTGTAAGTCAAAATAGTCATTCATTTTATCAATGTGTTGATGTGCATTCAAGGGCCCTATACCATCGAACTATGGGAGTCTCCTTTGATAGTCCTGGGGCATGTCGTGTAAAGGTGCAGCCAACACCAAGGGAGCATATCTGGCCATTGTGTTAGTTGGAGGGGGTGGGACAACAACCTGGATGATAGGTGGGGTTATGGCAGAAAATGAGGAAGATGAGGAACTAGCTGGGACAAAGTGAGAAATTTGAGGTTTTGCAGTGGGAGATAGTATTTCAGGGGTTCGGGGTTGCAAGATGGTTGGATGTAAAATGGTTTCAGTCACAAAGCTATCAGATTTTGTTCTAAATAGACTTTGTTCAAAAATGGTGTCCAAGTCAAGATCTTGAGGGGAAACAAGTCCTCTAGAAGAGAAGGGAACCTACAAAGGGGACTATGACTCCCTAAACCTTTTGCAATGGTATTCTTTCTGAGTAACTGTTCTAGATTATCAATTGCTATCGTAGGCTCTGGGTCTGGGTGGGATTGAGTATAAGCTCTTTTAAGAGCCAGATTTTTAGTTTTTATATATTTTAATTTTTATGGATCTGAAGTTACTATGTACAAGCATTTAACAACTTCTAAACATTATTTCTTTCTCATATTTATAATTTTTTTCATAAACAAAAATTTCTCTTAGAAAAAAAGAAAATGCGGGGTTGAATGTTTGTTCAGTTCCCCGATGGAGTCGCCACTATGTTAATGCTATGTAAATTCCCAGAGGTTGTCAGAGTAGAAGAAATTTACAAGAGGTAGCTTTATCCAACCACTTCGAAAATGGAATCTATCCCTACCAGCTTCAGAGAGGGATCTCTCTGTATGATTTAGCTATGTTTTAACTTCGAGATATTAGGCTAGTTAAACAAAATATGATTTAATGGTTTGTTGTTGATTTTGATGAGAAGGGTTTTATGCCCCTATTGGGCTATGGGGTTTGTATTATAAAGTTAGAGGTCTAAACATAAATTAAAAGATTCTTTTCATGGGGCAAGATAATGCATTCATTGGATTTTTTAGTAATAAAGTGATGAATGGCCGAAAAGATGAGAATATCAATTAAAGTAAAGAAGCATTTAAGAATTTCTTCACTGTAATATCAGAAAGATAAACAATAAGATCTTTCAAAGCCAGAAACAGGGTATACGAAGATAAATCCTGCAACATGCGCTACTTTTAAAAGATTAGATTAGAAAACAATATGAAAACTGAAGGAGAAAAACATTTAACATAGAAAGGAAAACATCACCAATGAATAACACGCGAGAATCCTGTGAAACGTCTCTTTGTATTACTGGAAGATCTCTTGATAAAAATTACAGTCTTTCTAGCTTACAGGGCATAAAGAGAAACCCTCAGTACTTCAAAGTTTGAAGTATTTATAATAAAAAATTACATATGATCCTGTCATCAAAGATCAGTACATGGTAATTATAAATTTAGCTAACTAACTCAAAAAGATACAAAAATTCAGGAACTGTTTCATGATGTGTTGAAATCTTCATGTTGATTTCCAGGGTAAACCATTGGTGATTCCTTTGCACGACTTCACTTGATTGGATTGATGACTGGACTTGGACACCTCGGCTCCTACTCGATCAGATTGCATAACTCTTCTCATCGAAGGTTACTGGGAACACCGACTTTGAGCAGTCTTCGGTATACTTCATCCATCTCTGTATACTTGGAAAAATTTGGCTTGATGATAAAAATGTACTGGATCTCATGTTGTATGTTGATGTATGACTGGAAATCCTATAAGAACGTATGGCCTGTGATACTGCCCTGTATTCCCGAGAATTTCAAACTATATTTATCCACGGTGGCTAGTTTCTTTTTATAATCAGAAAGTGTCACTAACTTGTCATTTATGACCCTTAAGCCAAGGAGGCCTTTCTTCTGCAGAGCTTCAATTTTGCTGAAAAATCTTTGCACTCCTATGTCCATAGTCTAAAAATTTTCCTCCAATTCTAGCATCAATCCTCTTTTGGTCAGGACCATCTTGACCTCGAGGATGGTTTCTGTCCTATCTTTAATTTTCAAATCCTCTAACTCTTCTCTCATTTTTTAATTCAGGAATTTAATGATATCAATGGCTTCCATGGGCATCTCTCCCAATTCTCCTCTTATTTTCTCAATCGCTTGCTTGCTTCTTTGCAACAGTTCTTTCTTCTCGAACATGATTTGTATCATAGGCCATATTTCATTTATGGATTTGGTGATATCTATGAAGAGATTTTCCTTGACCTCAGCAAGTGGTTTGCCTACCACTGTTTGCTTTTGAAGTTGTTGCAATTCCTGTTTGAGATTTTCTGATGTTTGTTTCTCCTTGGAGTAGCTGGTTTGGTAAGAAGACTTGAGTTCCTGAAGGTTCTCAATCTCCTTTTTAAGTCTGCTAATCTCTGTCTCTTGCAGATTCTTCTCTTCCATGCATTTTTCTAGTTCTATAGTCTTCTCCAAGGCTGTCAATGGAGACGCTGAGGGAATTCCTACTGTAGATGTTGTGCTTACTCCTGTGAGTGGAACTATGCTCAATGGAATAACTTCCATAGGCTTTGATTGTTCCTTCTCTTTCACTAAATTTTCCAGTTCTTCTTCCATATCTTTCAACTGTGCATTCTGTTCCATGATCAACTTGAGCATCTCATCCTTTTCCCCTTCTGTTTTAGCTATCTCCTTTGTTTGTGCATCTTTTGTTGGTGGAAGTTTCAATTGTTTCCTCAGAGAGGCTATATAGGAATTTTTCTTTTTAAGAATCTCCTCAACTACTTTAACATTTGAGGGGTCATACCTGATCTTGAGGACCAATTCTTCCAATGTCTTAATTCTGTTATCCTTTGCAAAGGATGACATCTTTTCTAATTTCAGTTGTGTCTGGACATTGCTCAAAGATACATATAATTTAGTGGCTGCAGTAGAAGCATTTGCCAATGTGGAGAAAATCATTTTCCCAGTTTTCCTGTGCATATCCATTTGATCAGTAGGATGCACATCCGTAGTATGAAACTCAAATATTTCCCTTTTGTAATCAATGATTGCTTTCGGGTCTAGCACCTGTGCCTGTAGAAATGCCATGTACATTCTACCCTTATCTGTATCGAATGCATACAACATTTTGTGTTGTGCCATTGATGTATGTTTCCAAAACTAAGCATATGTACTGTTGGTCAATGTCTGATTTTTATTTTTGATCAGGTTATATTTCTCAAAAATACTCAACTTTGGTCCTATTTTACTTGGCTAGTCAACTAGTGGAGTATTTGTGGGATTCTTAGGAAAAACTATAGATATTATCTGCTTGTTGCTTGTTCTAAGAAGTGACCGATCATCTTTCATAGTTTCAGTGAATTAGATTCCCTTTTCACCAACCGCGTCAGGTGTATGACTGGTTTTTGGCCTTTTGGTGTGTAGTTGGAAATCTTCAGCCGAGACTTTAGTGATCGAAGGTGAAGTATCCTTCCTAGGTATTTTCTCCTTGGGAACCTATGGTGTAGTATTCTATGAGACGATGACCGAAGGGTCCTGTTGTTCTATCTCAACCAGAGTGTTTGGCTCCGATTCTATTTGATTCGTGAACTTGTCTATCTCAGGCTTGGGTTTATGAACATATGGGACATTTTTATTTTTAATCCTCATCTCAGAAATTATCCCACATAGATCATAGTGCCATATGAAACTAACAAAAAACTTCATTTCTTTCAATAGTCTGTATGCTTCCTCCCCGATACCTCAACTATTGCAGATGAAAGACCCTATTTGCCCTTTAATTCTAAGCTGTTGTTTCTTTTTCAGAGACACAAAATGTATGTCATCTGAGTTAATCATTTACCTTATATACTCCACAAAAAATATCCTCACGGGTAGATACTTGGGAAATTTGTATGGAGCCAACTCGCATCCATATACTCTGATCTCGGTGTGATTTTGGTAAAGATACCAGTCTCCAGTCTTTGCAAGGTCTAAGAGGTGTAAAATCCTTTGAATCTCCTCATTTATTCTTCGTTCAAGTCTGCCGCTAAGCATGCTCACCACAGGATGGTAGAACTGCTCAATAAACTGTTTGAAACTAAACTTTGTTGAATTTTGTCTAAGTAGTGAAGTCTAAGATGTTACCGCCTGTGGCCTCCCGTCCTTGTCCATTTTCTGCATTGAAAAGGAGAACATGTCCACTCGAAATAAAGTGAACATATAGACCAGTATTGAGGAATACCAGAACATTCCTTTTTAGGTGAAATTTAAGAACTGCTCGTGAATATTGTCTGTCGGGAAAGTGTTGTAGTCGAATTGCGTGGTGGGTCTTTCTTCTGTGGAGAAAATGGATAGAAAACCCAAAATGGATTCATCCACCCATTGGTCAAAAAAATAACCCAGTAGAGCACAGAGAGATGAAATGATTTGGTTTCCCTTTACTGAGAATAAGGAGGAAGGGTATGGGGTATTTGTCTTGGGGAGCTGAGCAGCATGAGGGAGGAAAAGATCAAAAATTTGTGCTCTCTGAGGGAATGATAGTTTCTGGTACAACTCCATGATGACTTCGAGATTGAAAGGGGAGGCAGATTCAGTTCTAGGTATCTGCATCATCTGATCAATGGCCTCAGGTGTGATGAAGAAAATAGTTTCTCCTAATGGGGATTGTATGGCTCTCTGGTAAGGGATGTAATGATCCTGGCATTTGAGGGAAAATTCAGTGAAATGGTGAACCTGGCAGAAAATATACAAAGGAAGGTTGGATTCCCGGAGACCAATTTCATTGCTTTGATCTAAGAAAACATCCTTTGGCCAAGACTGCAAAAATGTGAAGTCAAATTCGCACCTGGTGTCTGTGATTAAATGATGTTTGTCAGCCAAATGGATCATGTCGAGGTTGACAGGAGGCAAGAGGAAAGGATTTTCCTTGGTTTCTTCTTTCTTTGATTTTTTCGCCATCACTGTGAAAATACCTGCAAGTCAAACAAAATGTTAGTGGGGATGACTGTGGTCTTGCACGATTGACTAAAATGGAGAGGATACAAAGAAAAACTCTCTGGTGTGATGGACAAAGTAATAGTGTGAGAAAGAATGGAGAGAGTGGTTTTGAGCAAATAGATATCCATTGGGTGCGGGGGATAGATCAACACGCTAATGGATAAGTTAGCCAGTGATAAATGGCCAACGGGTCTTTGGAGCGTGAGATGGAAGGTGACAATGAATGACAAGTATGAATGGGTGATGTGACAGATGTTGATTGGGGAGTGACCATGGCAAAAGGACTTCTAACGGGTGAACATGTGGAATGGACTGACAGAGTAATGAGACGTGACCTTTAGGGAAAAACTGGAGAATGATGTCATGGGGTGACGGGGGGTATGTTAGAAAGTGCTAAGTGGTACTTGGTCTGAGTATGGAGCAATGGATTCCTTCCAAGTAGAGGAGGGGGGCCACTAGAAAAAACACTCCATTCCGGACCCTCCCCCCCATTGTTAAAAGAAAACCAGTTGGGGGGCCTCCGTAAAACACCATCAGTCGTCCATCGACGCACCTACCACTGGAAAATAGATTTGATCACGACGTTTAACCAACATTCTGGACCCCTCCCCCCACCATTAAAAGAAGAACGGTTGGGGGGGGGGGGGGTGTCCGAAATTCAATCTCAACCATGGATCTGGGTACCGATGCCTCAGTCGTTCATATGCGCTCCTTATTTATACATGATTCTTGAACCCCCCCTACCCTTAAAGGTAGAACAATCGGGGGGGTCTGGAAAATATTATCAACCGTAGATCTGAGTGCTATCACCTTAGTCGTTTATCTGTGCATTGTCTTTAATCTGTGAGCGTAAACTTATATTTTCTCTGAAAACTTAGGATACGTAATTTAAGTGGGTTTGTCCAAGCTATCCCTATTTTTATCACCATGGGGTTATACATTCAAATTTCAAACATCAAAGATAGGTTTCAACATTGGTCATCATGCCTGTTTTATTGAGATAAAGAAAACTACCCTATTCTCTAACCTAATTACCTATGACATTTAGCCTAGATTAAACTATTGGACTAAGGAATTACTCTATCCTAGGGTTATTTGACCAAGATTAGGCAGTTTGGTCAAATTTATTCACTAGCTAACCTAATTTTCTTGGCTAAGATTAAACAATTTAGCCAAGCTTATTCACTACTCCTATCAACATCAATTTAAAAGGACTTGGCCATGTTTAAACTGTATGAACCAAGTCATTGTTTTTTTTGTTTGTTAATTGGTCCGGACCTTCTTGGCATCAGGATTAACCTTTGGCTTGAGAAACTACAACTCAGGGGAATCTAAGCCATCAAAATCACCCGAGGATCGCACCCGACCTGAGCCACACCAACCCTTAACATGGTTGGATTTTTTGTCCCCGCAGGTTTCAAACCGGTGACTTTTCAACACGGAGTAGCTTACCAACACACTCCATCACCGACTATCCTACACCTCGGGGACATGAACCAAGTCATTGTTATTGCATGGGGCTCTATCCAATTTCTTTTATGCCCTCTTTTATTCTTTTTCTTTTTCTTTTTCTATTTGTAGAATGAAAAATCATTTGTCAACCAAAACAATAAAAAGCTAAAAAAATTTAGTCACCAGTTGATCCTATAAGTTATAGGGTTATAACAATTTTCAATGATGCAATGAAGTGCCACCTTCACCCATGAATGAGATTTGATAATATTTTTGAGTAATAGTCATCATATTCTCTTGAACAAACTTGAGCCAAGTCGAATTTTGACTTTTTGACCAAAATCTGTGCATTTTTACCCAAAAATAGAAAGGCAACTTAATCTTCTTTCCTTGTCATCTAACTCAAAAGATGAAAAGGGATGATGATATGCATACATTTAATTATTATCTATCATTATAAACCACCCTCAAGGCATCTGGATCAAAAAATAATCAATCTGGGCAAAAAGAAGAACAATTTGCAATTTTCTACGCTTTTTGTGGCTAAGGAGCCAAAAATTCTGGCCTTTTAGCCACCGAAAGATCTTCTTTCGGTGGCTAAGGGTAGATGAAAAATCCTTCCTAATCCACCGAAATCTCTATTTTTAAATAGTCTTAAAAATTACATTTCTTTGAAACTTTCAAACTTTAGATCTGTTCTCCAAGGTTCTCTGCAGTTGCTGCAAGGTAGTTTTAGCTTTAGACATTATGGTCTAACTTCTGCATGCCCAAGTCAATTATCTTGTTGGAATAAATTCACCCAACTATGAGTGTTCTCTTAGACCACCTTCGTATTTATCTACCAGATTTGACCACTTGCAGAAGTTTCTAGTTTTATAACATCATTGAAAACCTGTTACAACTGATTCTATACAAAGAATAATAAGCAAGAAACCCTCCTTTGAATGAAAGAAAAATTTGGTGCTCCTTTGGCTATGAAGCAATGGTTGTCAAAGGGATTTCCCAATATTAATAACACTTAGAATATCTTTTGAAACCATTTTAAAATCCTTCATACCTGAAAATGATGATAAAATAACATCAACACCGCCACATTTATGAAAACGATGCCTTACCTTGCGGGGGACTTTTGACTTCTTTCCCAAGCTCTAAATTCAGATTTGAAAGTACCATTGGAAATTTTAGGATGTCTAGTTTTCAATCGACTATTTGATCATGTGAAACGACCTCTCCACGACTGATAAAATTGTTTTTTCCCAAGGTAGATTATCATTTGAAAAACATGCACTTTCGGTGGCTAAACTAGCCCTGAATTTCGCGTTTAAGTCACTGAAAGCTAGGCTTTCAGTGTCTAATGAATAGTTGAAATGTTCGTCTAAACAAAACCAAATGTTTTTCAAACTTTATTACATGCATAAATCTCTAAAAAATGAGCCTTAGAAAATTTAGAAATGAATTTTTTGATGACTTCCTATCACCTAAAAAAAACAAATTTGACTGTGTTATTTGAGGAGATAACATTTGGCTCCTTCTGGGGATGAAAGCCTCCCTATGAGGTTTCAAGAACCTCAGATCCAATGCCTTTCCTGGAAAAAACTCAAACAGAACCTAAACTCTAGTGTTCCATTGGGCATGGAGTCATTTGCAAAGACTAACAAGAAGGAAAATGATATTTGCAAATGAAAATGTTTGAACTTGTAGTTCCATTGGGCATAGTCATCCGGCCTTTACAACTGATTGCCTGCAAATCTGTAACTTGCCTGTAGCCTGCCTGCTTATCCAGAAAAACTGGAAGTAATCTATATGCTCCTATGAAGAGCTTATTCAGTTGCCTACTCCTACACTAACCAATTATACTGCCTCTTAATCAAGTAAACTCATGCTTCCAATGAAGCCATGTAAGAAATTTATTTGCTGAAAAAATTCTTGATCTTGATCCCAAAAATTAGAGAATGTGTATCCAACAGAGATGTGTTCTGAAAAAATGATAGAAGCAGTCTTCATCTTAAAAGAATATCTTGATCTTTATACTACTCAATGATTCCAGAAAATCGACAATAGGATCAATAAAATAGTAAAGGAATACCTCTTCAAGTTTTTGTTCCGACTGTAAACTGAAATGTTGTTGCTGGCTACCTTCCCTTATCTCAATGATGATTGTGGACTACTCAACCTTTGTCGGAGAAAAATGCAAGCTCGAATGTTGATCTAAAACTTTTCGCTCTCCTTCACCATATCTCTTCAAGTCTTCTTCCTTATCACTGTATTGATCAAATGTAGGAGCATAAATATAAGATTCTAATGACAAAGATGAATATCTTTGTATAAAAGTATTATCAATAGGCTCCTAGATCATATTTGGAAAAATATCACCTTGTTCCTCATCATAATTTGAAATAGCATGTTCATAAGGAGAAGGAGAATATTTCTGATGTTCTAGCTAAAGATTATACAGCGCCCAACAAACCTGTTCTTCATGGTTACTACAACTTCCCTTGATCTGCATATCTGGAAACTGTATGCTACCCTCAATATCTACCGCAGATTCAATACTGTCACCTGTTGATCTGTCCATCTGCTCATCATCTTTAAAGTTTTCAAAAGAAATAATTTGATCTTAATGACAACCATCTTTAATATTCGCATTTAAAACAATGTCAAAACCATGGTTGTCATAATGTAGATCAACAATCCCTTGATCACAATAAGAGATATCTTCCGTTGCAGCAAATTCCTCATGAATGTTGGGATCTTTATTCAATAAATTAAAATCATGACAACATTCGAGATATAGAAGGTCAGCTAAAAATATGTCTTGGAAAAAAGAATGAAAGGCAACATGAAAATTAGCCAAAGAGCTGATATTGGCAATAGGAAGAGACCAATACCAATCATGAGAAATCCCCTCTAATGAAAAATAGAAGATATGGATCCGAACATCCTCATGCACAACTTGTAACCAATAAATGCAATCATGAAAGTCCAACAAATGTTTAGCTAGTACTTCCCAATCTTCACCTCAAAATATGGGAAGGCCATTTTCCCATTCATCTCTACTAGGCACTAGATTAGGGAAACCAACAATATTTGAAAAATCATAGAACACATACCTTTTAGATAAGATATTTTTAATTTCATACTAGCAGAGTCACCAACAGATTTATGAACAATGGAGTCACCATTGAATTTGTCCTTCATGCAGTCGCCAGATAGATGATTACAACCAAAAATATGTCTAGACTTTGTCTATCATCAAATCTAGATCTTGTCATATCCCAAGGAAGCTGAGGTTCAATCTCCATTCCCCAGCAATGGAACCAATTTTTTATCACTCCAGGAAACTCTCCTAGACTGTATCTCAAAGATGTCTGGTAAATTAACCTTTTTGTAACTATTTTCTCAATAACAGGTGTGGGTTTGGATCAAGATGAATATCTTAATCACTGGATTGTATCTTCAAGACAGTCTAGCTATATTTATGCAATACAAGGCCTTCATGAGCTATTATCAGATAGGTTTGTAAATCAAATGGATAAGAAAACTAATCAGTTAACCAGAACATACATAGGAAATATATATGATGGGTCAACAAACTAGCCAAGGATGGTTATGATTCTTGCTTAAAAGTCAAAAGTAAGATGACAGTTACCATGGGAACATTAAACATAGACAAAAGAATGATTTCAACTCATATGCATAGACAAAGATGAAGGAGAGTCTGACAATAACAAATGAAAGAAGCTTGCAGGCTTAATATATTAAAGAAAGTGTCTTTTTACAATAATAGTGGATTATAGAACTCAAAATCAAACCGTTAGCCTCAAGGACTGAATTTCTCCCCATCCAATTATTCTCCAATGAGATTTAAATAAGCTTTACAAATTAGTTTCAAGATCCTCAAAAGGTGGATCTGATAACCTTTTCTCCTATCTCAAATTCGAATTTGTGAGGTGGCTAGAAAATGCAGAAATTTTTGGAAATATGCTACTTCAAAATTGATCTATATCTCTCAAATAAAAATAGATTTTGGAAAAATAAGAGATTTTTTGAAGAGGAGCTTGTTCTGGTAAAAATCCTCTCTCACTTTCCAAAAATACATTTCCATCTGATCAGAATTTGTTTCCAAAGAAACTGACTAAAACAAGAAAAACCAGATTTCCAAATCTAGTCATATTCCTAAATTTTAGGATTTGATTCCCAGAAGGTTTCCAATGATTAAATGAAGTGCCACCTACACCCATGAATTATATTTGATAATATATTTGAGTAATAGTCATCATCTTCTCTTGAACAAACTTTTGCCCAGTCGAATTTTGACTTTTTGACCAAAATCTGTGCATTTTTACCCAAAAATAGAAAGGCAACTTAATCTTCTCGCCTTGTCATCTACCTCAAAAGATGAAAAGGGATGATGATATGTATCCATTTAATTATTATATATCATTATAAACCACCCTCAAGCCATATGGATCAAAAAATAATCGATTTGGGCAAAAAGAAGAACAATCTACAATTTTATGTGCTTTCGGTGGCTAAGGAGCCAAAAATTCAGGCCTGTTGGCCACCTAAAGCTCTACTTTCAGTGGCAAAGGGCAGCTAAAAAATCCTGCCTAAGCCACGAAAATATTTGTTTTTAAATAGTCTTAAAAATTGCATTTCTTTGAAACTTTCAAACTTCAGATCTGTTCTCCAAGATTCTTTGCAACTGCTGCAAGGTAGTTTCATCTTTAGACATTATGGTCTAACTTCTGCATGACCAAGTCAATTATCTTATAGGAATAACTTCACCCAACTATGAGTGTTCTCTTAGACCACCTGCGTATTTGTCTACTAGATTTGACCACTTGCAGAAGTTTCTGGTTTTATAACATCATTGAAAACTTGTTACAACTAATTCTATACAAAGAATAACAAGCAAGCAACCATCATCTGAATGAAAGAAAACTTTGGTGCTCCTTTGGCTATGAATAAATGGCTATACAAGGGGTTTCTCGAGATTAATAACACTTATAAGATCTCTTGAAACCATTTTAAAATCCTTCATACCTGAAAATGATGATAAAATAACATCAAAACTGCCACATTTCTGAAAACGATGCCTTACCTTGGGGGGGGCCTTTGACTACTTTCCCAAGCTCTAAATTCAGATCCGAAAGTACCATTGGAAATATTAGGGTGTCTAGTTGTCAATAGACTATTTGAGCATGTGAAATGACCTCTCCACAGCTAATAAAATTGAGTTTTCCCAAGGCAGTTTATCGTTTGAAAAACCTGCACTTTCGGTGGCTAAACTAGCCCTGAATTTCGCGTTTAAGTCATTGAAATCTAGGCTTTCAGTGGCTAATGAACAGTTGAAATGTCCGCCTAAGCCACCGAAACCTGATATTTGACTTTTTTGAAATAAAAAAAAAAACAAATGTTTTTCAAAGTTTATTACATGCATAAAGCTCTCTAAAATGAGCCTTGGAAAATTTAGAAATGATTTTTTTGATGACTTCCTATCACCTAAAATAAAGAAATTTGACTGTGTTATTTGAGGAGATAACAGTAGAAAGTTGTGAATTTTTCACATTGTGTGCGCTTAGGGATTTCTTGGCCCATGCATGCTGTGCACTATGCGCGTGCCTCCTCTAGTGAATCTGTGCACTTCAAGTTTTGACCCAATTTTATAGTTTTTTTCCTTCTAGATGCATTTTGGTGTTGTAGGTGGAATAATTGTTGTTGGCATTGATATTTTTCCTTAACCATTGTGTCCAATGTTGCGGATGATATTTGATGGATAAAATATGCACCCTGGTGTTTGAGGTTAGGAGCATACATATAGCCAAAATACATCAATGCTTCTTTTGATGAAAAGTTCCATTGTAATGAAGAGTGAAGAGAGAGGAACTGCAAGACTGATCCGCTGGAGGGAGAGGGAAATATATGGGACCCAAAACTTTCTCTAGGGAGAAAAAATAAAATCTATGTACAAATGAGGTGGGCATACCCCATGCTCCTGTCATGAAACCAAAATATGAGACTCTAACTGAAGATGTATGTTGATGTAGATAACTGCAACTCTCTCGGGGGTGGTTGATAACAACAGATGACAGTTTTGAATGGTGAATGGACTCTTAAGTGAGTCAAGGATGACTATAATAATTTTCAAGGACTCATAGACATTGATAGCCTAATAAATTTAGAGGTCTTCAGCTGATATGAAACAATTGCAATAGTCACATAATAAGATCCACCGTAACATGAGATTTTGATGAAGTCGAATGTTATGGGGGTCAACAAAATCAAAAAGCAATGATGATTCTCTCTGTGCTAACCAAAACTCCTCATTGAAAAGTAAATAAGAGTCAAGATAATGTCGCCCTTCTGGAAAATTTATTGATGTCAACATGAAGGGAGACACGACGCCAAGAAGAAAAGGTCTTCTTTAAATCCACTGAGTAATAGATGATATCAGGTACTTACGGGTAACATGAACGAACTAAAGATGCTATGAGACACAAGACTACCCTTGATTGGGGAATTTTGAAGGATGAGTGGAAACAACCATAAAATTGGATCTAGCGTTATGGGGATGATTAGATATGGGGTTAAACTATGCCAGAGGCTAACAAAGTGGACAAACTGAGAGATCATGGGTATATGGACTTGGGATACTTAGGGCTCATGAATGATGTCAGAATAAAAAAGAGTGGATTCCCCAACCAAGGGCGACATGGGTTTATCTTCCAAGGAAATAAAGGCCATCAAGGATGGAGATGAAAAGCTATGTATATGCTGGAAACAAAGGCTTTTTACAGTTACAAAAGAAATAAAGAATAATTTGGGTTGAGTATATAGATACAGAAATGGAAGCCCCAGCGAAAGATGGCTTGGCCTTGTTAAGGCACAAGTTTTTGAAAGAAAATTGGTGGAGGGTGGGGGCCCCTTGGGTGGGTTTCTATATTAGGTAAATGGATGGAGGTAAATATACAAATGGGCAAATGGATGGTGGATGAGATGGAGGGATAATGAAACTGCGAAAATGCAGTCAATAGAACTAAGATGATATGACCTAGGATTCCATTGGGAAGGTTAGCAATATGATGAGAAGAAATATGGGGTTCATTCTTGGAAGTGAATAAGACTATCAAGACTCCCATCCCTAGGGGATGAAATCAACATGAGTGTCAAGTTACTAGGGGGAATTATGAATGGGACAACTCATGTGGGTGAGAGTGCTATCGGATGACATTCCCAAAACATGGTACAGGTGATGATACTGTAGAGATGAATGTAGGGACCCTAAAGGTAAATGTTAGAGCGTGTGAGTGGGATACACAATTGATTTATAGAGGGAATAATTACATGCCAGTGTCGAACATATACTTGAAGGGGTTGTAATATTGCAAAAAATGTACTTGCACACATGAAAACCAAATACCCGATGTGAACAATATCTAATGATAAAGAACATATAACAACTATTTGATAAAATTGAAAGTGAGCATGCGTACTTGAACATGACGTGATAAAATGCTCCTACGGGGCCAAGTGCAGATGGTGACCCAGGGAATGTGAATGTGTAGATGGTGGGACCAGGATCCCATTGCTAAGAACAAAATGAAATATGGAGGCTCTGGGCTCCTATAATAAAGTGTGGAATTTGGAAAAAAGGGGATATATATGGCTGGTGGGCCCATAATGCCACCTCATTTGTACCTTTTACTGTTGTTGAGCTAATGAGATAGTCACGAGGAGATTTTGAGATTACAGGAGCATGAGGCTATTGATCTAAAGGTGGTGAGAGATAGGTTAGTGGTCCTATCATCCTACATTTTGTGAATTTCCTAATTTTTAGGTAGGGATTGTACGGAGGGCCATACATGGGATTTTTTAGGGTAGGGTCCCACCAGTGCACGGGAAAAGTAGGAATACATGCACATATATGCACATGTATAACTCAATTTCCTGCACATAATGTGTAGCTGGTTTTGACAGAGCCATGCATGTGAGCATGGGGGTTGGGAAGACAAGATCACATGAGATGTGTGCATGTTGGACTGATAGTCACACACTTATGCACGGATGTTCCTCAGACACATGTTCATTAGTGAGAATTTTTGCAAAAAACAAGTGCGCACCTTTCTGGGTGAAATCCGTGCAATGTAGGAAAGGATTAGGTTTGTAATTTTTGATATTTTGATTTTTTTTGATGGATGATGAGGTTGGTCAAGTGTTTATATATGGATGCAGGTGATGAACATAGTATTCATCACCATGCCAATCCATTGGAGAGAGCGTGATTGGGACCGGTTATGAGAGGCGGTGAGAGAGCAACGGGCATGCGAAGATTCTTTCCAACCTATGGGTTGCTCAAGTTCTTCGACTACCCCCTGATATGGTCATAGGAGTTCCTGCTTAAGTACTTGATCGGGATGTGGAGCACTGATATGTAGTGCTTCATAGTTATAGGGGAGAATCCAACATTCTCTGCTACAGAGGATGTATATTTCTTGATGGGGCTCCCATTTTGTGGGATGGCCCTACCTATTGATCCCCGACTTCCAAGGGAGGATTGAGTGGGTGACATGGTGGCTCATCACTACACTGGTTTGAACCCTATGTCGGGTTTAGTCATCTACATCAAGGATATTTATGAATCTTTACTAAGTGTATTGTGGTGATGGTGGTGAGGATATACAGATCCTTGTCTACTCAATGAATCACTGGTGTTCAGTTGAGGGTTGTAGAGTAGGTCTTGTATGGGGACCTGTTTCTATGGGGTGTGCTTATGTATACCAATATGATGGGATAGTCGAACCTATGTTGATGATCTAAGTCCAGTGACTTCACTTTCGAGTCTATTCTAGTGACCTAGTTCTTAGAGATGGTTCCTCTGTTGCGTCGGAGGATCCTACTTGAGCCCATGGGACGGCGAGAGCTATGACTAAAGTGGTGGGCCCACATGTTGGCCTGACATGAAGGCAGGGAGGGTGGCTATTATTTCACATCCACGGTGACTCGAGTGTGGCACCATATGCCACAGGTTGTTTAGAGGTATCCATACACGGGTATGGACTATCGCCATGATCAAGATATGATGTTTCCCCCTGGTGAGGACTGGGACCAATGAGGTATGTGTTATAGTTTTATGTTTTGTGTTTTTGATAGATAACATTGATTATATATGTATATGGATGTTGACACTATCTCTGGTGTTTTTTTGCAGATGTAGGACCCCAAGTGAAGGAGGTGGAGGTTGTTGGGGATCCGACTTGTCAGGAGCCAGCTCGATCGACACTTGTAGAGTCGAGGTTTGGACAAAGGTGGTGGTGAGATGAATTTGTTGATGGACCAATGAGAGAGTCATAGGCAGATGTTGGGGTGATGTTGGAGGACCTACGCAGACATTTCGAGCGGTTTTTATAGGGTGTTCCTGAGGGCATGTGGGCCCACATCCAGGATGAGGAGGTCCTAGAGTAGTGTGTGGGAGTCCCAACAAAGTGGAAGACTCTAATCCATTGAGTATAAATGGTGGGGGAAGCGATGACTAGTCAGCTTCCTCCTAGTCTGGGAGGTCCCCCAGTTGGTGGGGTGCCTCCGGCTGACAGAGGTCCTGGGGGGGATCTCTAAGGGCACCTTGAGTGTCGATTTTTGTATGTATAGGTTTGGGAGCCCATTTTTGGGATAGGGTACTTGGTACCCATTTTTTTAATCGTAGGGTAGCGGGGATTCATGGGCCTATGGACGATTGTACATGTATATTTTTTGTAAACACTTATGACCTTCAATGATATATATAGATGGATATATTTTGATCATGTGTGGATTTCTGTGTTATGTTTATATGTATGATGTATTTTCCATGTGTTGGGACAAATGTATGATGCTCTATATAAAACATTGTTTTAATGTGATAAATTACAATCTAATACAGTTTAGCCATGTAACCTACTACTTGATTGAGTTGTCTTGGAATATATGTAAATGAAATGGAATCAAAGTTGCGAGATAGGAGTCTAACTTGTAGGTATTTGTGAAAGAGGTAAGGATCATGAACATGATATACATTATTGAGTTGCAAGATGATAAGCTGGGAATCTAATAGAATGTTAAGGTGACGAATGTGGCGGTGGCTGGCCTCGGCGAGGAGACCAATGACAGTGTTGTATCTGGCTTAGTTGTTGGTGGCCAATCCCAAACATATGCCACTGGAGTGGAGTAGGATATCTGAGGGAGTATCGAGGGGCGAAGTGGCCAAAGGGAGAGTTTGGGTCTAGCGACTTGCACCGTTAGCATAACCGATGTGGTTGGTTGATGGATGATGCATCTGTTAATAAAAGAGATGATAGATCATACATGAGGAGTGGTGGTGATAAATAAGACTAAAAAATATACAAATGTGTAGAAAGAGAAACCTAAGGTAAGGAGGGTACAGTTAGGCATAAAAAAATTTTAAGTACAACCCGTTCACAGGTTCTTTGAGAGGGTAACCTTATGGAGAGGCCAAGATGTAGGCACCTTTAGTGAGGCAGTGTTGGATGATGTATGGTTCATGCCATAATGAATTGAATTTCCTATGTCTGAGAGTATCGTGGGAAATATCATAGGCTAACATACGATCACCTTCGTTGAATGAGAGAAGGTTGACATGGCTGTCGAAGGTGGCTTTGGACCATTTTTTAGCTGCCTCATTGTGTTGTAATGAAGATCGACGATCTTCATAAAGTGACTCTAAGATTAGCAAGCATTTCTGTATTGGAGCAGTGTCGAGTAATAGCTCAATCACAATGCGTAATGTGTGGATTGGGCACTCAATGGGGACAGTGGCTTCGATCCCATTGACGAGGTGGAATAGTGTAAACCTGGTGGCAGTTTTGACTATCGTGCAGTAAGCCCATAAAGTGGAAAAGAAAATATGATGTCAGTTGGTATTATATTTGTTAATGGTACATTTTAGCATGGTTTTGAAGACTTTTTTGACAACCTCCACCTTCCCATTGGACTGAGGGTAGTATGGCGAGGCTAACTCATGGGTGAAGCATAGATTTGAGGATAATTCTATAAAGTTTTTGTTCTCAATGTGTTTACCATGATTGTAGACTAACTGTAGTGGGACTCCGAACCAGAGAATGAAGTGGTTTGATAAAAAAAGTGTTGTTGTGTCAGTTGTGTTGTTAAATGTGGGCATGGCTTCGACCCAATTGGTAAAGTAATCTACTTCCATGACAATGTACTTGTGTCCATTACTGGATGGGAGATGGAAAGTCATGAAGTCTATTCCCCATTTACATAACGGGTCGAATGTGATGACTAGGTGTAGAAGAGCTGGTGGAGCTTGTGCTTTGTTTACATAAATTTGGAATTTGTCACATCGCTTGACAACTTGGATCCAGTCATGAAACAAAGTGGGCCAGAAGTATCCTACTCAAATGAGTTTTTGGGAGGTGGACATACATGAGAGGTGACCACCACAAGTGTCACTATGGAAATCGTTCAAGACTCTCTCAGCTTCGTCGATGGTAATATATTGACGAAGAATGGTGTCAACCCCATATCTATAGATAATGTCTCCGATGAGGAGTTATCCAAGGGCCCGATGGTGAATACGTTGATGATGATATTGAAAGAGATGAGACCCAAACTTCTATGTCTGAAGGTAGACATGGATTTTTGTTACACATTATTTTCATCATCCCTATGATCGTTAATGATGTAAACCTATCTGTTACCTTCAGAGGGGTCAGTGGCCTGAGTTCCTAAAGAGAGAAGGGAGAAGAACTTCTCCTGAGAAAAGAAGTTACTCTTTCCTATGTAAAAACCTTATAAAAAGGGAAGTTCGTAGGTTGCTATATAGGCAGGGTGCGAGAATGACCCATTCTCGCAAGTTGCACTATAGCCAGGGTGCGAGGTGTTCGCAGGTTGCTCTATAGCTAGGGTGTGAGAATTCCAGCACGTGGGAAAAATAAGCGTTTTCTCGAATCTTATAGAAGGAGAAGCTTCTATGGTGAGGTGGCATCCGAATGGTTTGGATCTTACTCACTTTCATGATTTTGTGGGATCATCCTAACCTCCTCACCTTATCTTTTTCAACTTATAAAAGGAGAGGATTTCTCATGGAGAAAGTTAGCTTGAGCTTGGGTTAGTTTTTGTTGGTTCTTGAGCTTGTTAGCTTTGGCTTGGTTAGAGTGGCTTTGAGATTTGCTTTGTCAAGATAGATTGTGAGTAGCTATCAGATCTATGGTCTCAGAATCCTTGGAGA
>JZKD02S1679622.1:308012-321295 GCA_000966675.3 Picea glauca | reverse complement strand
CCAGATAACGTCAAAAGCAAACTAAAGTAACACACACAAAGTATGATACATAAAATACAAGTACTTGTGCACAAATGATTTATGCATAGTACTTCTTCAAGTATAACCCATTCCTAGGTTCACTCAAAGGGATACCATCGTAATCGACCAACTCATATGCTCCTTTTTCCAAAACTTGGCAAACAATATAAGGACCTCGCCACATTGGTTCAAATTTCCCAGCTCCTAACGCATCTCAATCTTGTTCATAGAGAAGAACAAGATCACCTTCAAAGAAAACGCGAGGCTTGACATGCTTTTCATACTGCGCCTTGACACATTTCTTCTGGGCTTCTATTATTAGAGTGGCATCTCATCGAGTTTTGTCTAATCCATCAAATACAATAGACGTTCTTCTTCAGCAGAAGTATTGGGTAAGAGTTCGACAGCTAGCTTCAGAGAGGGTATCTCACATTCTATAGGAAGAATGGCTTCCACACCATAGACTAATCGAAAGGGCATAAACCCAGTAGAGGATTTGACAGATGTCTGATATGCCCATAATGCCGAAAACAACATCGTATGCCAGCTTGTTTTATGAATTCCTATCATCCGTCGAAGCATACTTATAAGAAATTTGTTGATTGCTTCGACCTGTCCATTGGCTTGCGGATAATAGGGTGTTGAGTTATCATGACGAATACCCAACTTTTTCGTAAGTTCAGACATCATTAAATTCCTAAAATGACTACCATGATCAGCACCGATAGCTTGGGGAACACCAAAATGAGCTATGACATGGTTAAAAAGAAACAACGCTGCAGTCTTTCCAGTATTATTGAATGTCGGCATCGCCTCGACCCATTTTGTAAAGTAATCAACAGCTACAATGATGTAACCATGCCCCCTAGATGAGTGAGGGTGACATGTCATGAAATCAATGCCCCATTTCGCAAAAGGACCAATTGAGACCACAGGATGAAGAGGAGCAAGATGTGACCGAATTTTTTGATTGTAGGTCTGGCAGGCATGGCATTTTTGAACGGAAGTAATGCATTCGTTGAACAAGGAAGGCCAAAAATACCCTGCACATAGGATCTTCTGGGTAGTAGCATAACCAGACATATGACCACCACATGCTCCATAATGGCAGTCATTCATAGCTTTCTCGGCTTCGTCAAATGTTAGACAACGTCGAAAAACAGAGTCAATTCCTCGACGGTAAAGAGTATCCCCGAGGATAATGTATTGAGAATCTTGATAATGGATGCGACGTCGTTCAGTACTAGAAAAAGCAGGCTGGAAAGTCTGGGTTTGGAGATATATAGTGATATCTCCATACCAAAGATCGTCAGTGCCAATAAGAAAAAGAGATTCATCGAGTAATGAATCTACTACTACAGTTTCCGTGGCAGAGTGAGGAAAATCGCATATTAACTCAGCAAAAACTAAGGATTTCTTAGACGTAGCACGATCGAATTCCAAGTCAAACTCCTGGAGTATGACAATACATTTAGAGTATTTGCCCCCTAGCAATTGACGTGTCAAAATCTGTTGCATAGGGTTGCAATGAGAAATCATTGTAGTTTCCCTTGAGAGAATATAATGCCGAAAGCGTCGAACGGCTTGAACGGCAGCTAAAGCCAGTTTTTCAACATGTTGATACTTGATTTCAGTTGATGTGAGACTTCGACTCAATTAATAAATAACATGTTCATCGTGTGCATCATCCTATTGAATGAGAACCATACCAATGGTATACTCTGAGGCAACAAGATAAAGAAAATAATCACGACTATAATCAGGAGGAAATAGAAGCGGAGCTCGCGTGAGGGACAACTTCAAAGCCTCAAAAGCATTGTTGGCCACGGTATCCCATACGAACTTTGAATATTTCTTTAGTAGCCGCGTAAAACCACTAGTAATCTCGGCATAATTAGGGATGAAGCGACGAAGAAAGTTTTCTTTTCCCTGCAAACTTTGCAACTGCCGCAGTGTAGAAGGAGGAGGGAGATTAAGAATCGCCTCAACCTTAAGAGGATCTACCTGGATCCCTTGACGTGAAACGATGAAACCTAGAAGACGGTCGGATTCTATGCAAAAAACACATTTATGAGGATTTAAATGGATATAATAGAGCCCACAACGAACGAAAATGGCTCGGAGATGAGTGGGGTGATCGACACAGTGCAAAGAATGAGCTGGTAAATCGTCCAAATAGGGTTGAACGATATGCTTTATATCATGACAAAATAGGAGAAAGTACCCCAAGGACAAATAAAATAATTTTTATGTTGGTCCTTGGGAGCGATGTTAATTTGATTATAGCTGGACAAACCATCCATGAGAGAGAATATTTCACTTCTGGCACAGTCATCGACAATCTGGTCGATGAAAGGGGTTGGAAAGTTGTCTTTTGGATAGACTTTGTTAATATCCCTATAATCAACACATACACAAATACTTCCACCTTTCTTATCAATTGGAACAGGGTTGGAAGCCCATTCTGTCAGAGCCACCAGATAAATAAAACTAGCTTTGAGAAGTTTTTCAACCTCGAGCTTGATAGTCATCGCTTTACGTGGGTGGACTGGATGAACGCACTGCCAGACAGGTTTAGCTCCAAGGTATGTCTTTATCTCATGTACAACAATAGCAGGGTCGATACCTAGCATCTCTTCGTAGCTCCAGGCGAAGATGCCATGAAATTATTTGAACAGAGATGTATAAGTGACGATTTCATCCGGAGAACACGAAGCTCCAATATGAACATTTTCAACTATCCCAGGTTTAATGGATATGTCAATGGGAATCATGGGAGAGATATTACTGAGGTTCTCTTCGGCAAACACATCATGTGTAAATCTAGGAATGGTTGATATGACAACAATGGTCGATGGAGTCAAAATCCGTTGGTAGTTCTCGAGAGTGTGTTGTTCCAAAAAGAGTATGGAACAATGATGCCCATCATCCCAAGGGGTGTCCTCCATGACGAACATAATCATCTCATCAGTGGTAAAGATGACACGGAAAGGATCGGGAGACAACTCATCAAGAGAGGGGGTAGAAGGTGTTGCTGATTGAATGGCATGATAAACAGATTCAACTGGACTTAATGGCATGACGTTGCCGAAACGAGTGTGATCTCCAGGGTCAGGGACTATCCAAGGGTTGGAAGACACAGGAAGTTCATGAGGTATGATGGAGATCATGTTGATAGAAGAAACTGACAGGCATGGAACATTGGGCGTTGGAATGGGGAAAGTACCCATTAACGAAGAGTCTTTTAAAAGGCCTACACTGACATTCTCGTAACCTGGTGGGGTTTTAGCTATAAATGACACGTTGCCAGTACGAGTATCGGAATTGAAGAAGGAAAGTTGGTCAATAGTAACTACCTTTCCTTGATGAGGAAAGCGTACTACATGAAAAAGTGTTGACACAACCGCATGCATAGAATTTATCCAACTACGACCAAGTAGAAGATTATAATCAAGGGGAGCATCAAAGACTTCCACTTCAACTTGGACCGTCTTACCTTCTAGTGTAACGGGAAATAAAGGAAGAACACCGTAAGGCTTAAAACTAGAGCCATTGAAGGATTTTAGAGTATTTTGTGATTCATTTAAAGGAGGAGAGCCAATGTCTTTCCAACAAGCAAAAGACATTACACACGTAGAGGCACCCTCATCGATAACAGTTTGGCAAATGTTCTTGTCAGAGACAACAACTTGTATCTGGAACGCAAGCTAAGGGAGTAACCTTGGAATATGATATTCCAAGTCAAAGACTATTAAATTCGTATTGGTTGGATCAATGCCACCTATAGCTTTCAACAGTGCCTTCCGTTGTGTAGGACAAGACTGAAGGACTTCAAGGGCTGACATCACTGAAGGTGCCTCGGCCAGATCTTCAACAATGTTGTAGTTCTGGACCGCATGAGCATGAGGATTGAAAGCTGATTTCCTAACGACACCTTTTGGGGGTGGTCGTAGAACTGTATCAAGGCTCGATCATTCGAGATGAAGAGGACCATTTGTAGGTGGAGTCGGTGGAGAGGGTTGTACCAAAGCAGAAGGTAAATCGTCAACCTTCTCCTTAGATGGAGAATAATATTTGGCTCTAGTCATGAGTGCAATGTTGTTTGGCTTAGAATCATCGGTACACATCAAAACATATGATGTCGTAGAAGTATATGGTTGGTCATGGATGACCAACTGAGCCTGTTGTTGAAATGGGAAGGGTTGGGACAAGACTGCCGGCATAGATGGTTTTGGCGTCCCTTGAAGGAACTTAGTAACTTCGGCACGTCGTGGACAATCCTTCATGTAGTGATCATCACCATAGATAAGGAAAGGGTATCGTGGTTTGTGCTTATCCCGATCTTCAACAAGAGGGGTTTTAGTTTTCTCTGTTTGATTATTATTTTTTCCCTCCTTATTCTTGCCCCTCCCTTTTTTCGATTTATTTTTACCGGTCGGGGTAGATTGAACGACGTTCACCTTAGAAGTTTTACTGGTGGAAGTGGCAGGAGACAGAGTATTTTTAACATTAGAATAAGTAGATTTAGGGGTTGTAGTTAAAACAGAATATGAATGGGCTTGGGCAGTACCAATCATAGTGTCAGCTGCATGCGAGGCAGCTGGAGAAGTTGAAGTGATGGAAGTACCAGGACGAGGTAATTCAGGTAGAAAATCGTAAAGTGTTCCCATTTGCGAATAAATGAGATCAAGATATTGAGCACGACTTATAGCCTTCTCCTCCATAACAACGCCACCCATGGCAATGTCTTTACCAATTTTATTCACAAAGGATTTCATAAACGATTCTGCCAGTAACTGATCAGGGAGTTCAAGTTTAATGAGATGTCGTCTTCTTCGCCACTCATGGATATGATCTGATATATGAGTGCCTTTAGTTTGTTTGAAGGAAGTCAAAATCTCAGTCCCAGTATCATAACGGATCGGTAACTGGTAATGTGTAAGAAAATCCATAGCTAGGGTGTTAAAATCAAAGAAGAAACCTCATGGCAATTCAATATACCACTTCGCAGCAGAACCAGTAAGGGTTCGTTGAAAAAAATGTAAACGAATAGAGTCATGCATCAACGAGTTGGATAAACACCATAAGTGAAAAGTCATAACATGATTGTTCGGGTCCTCTCCCACTTTTCCATCAAATTTAGGAATGTCTTATGGAAGCTTGGCTAGAATAGCAGGCCATTGGGGAGAGTGACGAATAGGATCATTTAGAATCCTAGACAAGTCTGGCAAATCCAAAGTAGCAAGAAAAGGTAACTGTCAATTCACTTGCGGGTACTGGTGACTTTGGGGTGGAAGCCCTGTTGGAAAACCAGCAGGACCATATGCAGTCTGCCCATAGTGGGAAGACCCTGGCTGATTCGGTGGTGGTTGGAGAGGATAGTAATTCCAAGGATGGTAACCTTAAGTTTGAGTAGGGACCTGAGTTTGAGCATTGTGACTTTGACCCCAAATGGGATTGGGTATACCTAGAGATGGTTGGCCTATAGTAGGGACAGTTGGTTGTCCCCCAGTCGTTTGAGGAAGATTTTGTATCATCTGATTCCAATACTGTTCCAAAGCAGGAGGTATATTTTGTCCAAAAGGTGGGGTTGGTCCCCCTAAAGTAGGTGGAGTTCCAACTGGAAGTTTCATTCCAATCCAAGGTTGAGTAGTAATGGGAACTTGTCCGGTAAGAGGAGGTTGAAACGTACCACCTTGTCCACCAACGAGAATATGGAAGTTTGGTGTAATGGACGGTATAGTCCCACTAGGATTAGGATTGCCAGAAGGAAATTGAGGGAGTGTCAGAATAAAATTGGGAATAGGGTGCCAAAGAAAAGGAGGACCACCTAGAGAACCGGTTGGGGTTTGCGGAGGTGTTGGATTGGAAGCATTCAACGCATGGTAATCTGGTGGTAGTGTCGGGTTGACATCAGGCATTCGTTGGGTATTGATAGGAGCAAGACTAGCTGCAGTAATCTCAGTTGGGACACTCATAGTATTCACGAGATGGGCCATCTTGTCAGGGAGAAAAAGGTGATATGTGGTAGTCACTAGTACAGTCTCTGTCTTGGAAAACACCGGAGGGTTGATTTTGTAAACAGTAGGTGACTCAGTACCAAAAAGGACCCTTCGGAAATCACCCAACCAAAAAGTATCTCGACCTTCTACACCGGGAAAAGGCCCAACGGTTGATTCAGAAGATGTAACAACTGCTTCTCTGGAAGAATTTAATCGCACAAAAGGTCATTGACCACAGTGAATGCGAAAGTTCTTTCTAGTATTGGTAATTCGAAAAGGTTCTAGAGAGTCAGTTGATTCCACTTATGGGGTGGTGACAACTGGGACGTCACTTGTTACCATGTGTGGTGGGTTAACAACTAGGACGTCACTCTGGTGAGGAGAGCCCTCAAGTGTACTGGTAGGCAAAGGTTGAGAACATTCTAGATGCCCTAGAGATAAACCTTTCATTCTACATGAACGTCGTGGGGGAGCAATTGTAAACGAGTGACAAGCTCCATGAAGAAATTCTTATGGTCAACTTCGAGAAACAAACAACATGTGCTAGTAAACATAATCTAGGAAGCAATCACCAGGCAAACAAGCCCTTCTAATTTCAAAGCCACTAGTTGGTGATGAAATCCAATGTCGCAACAACAAGACGATAAGGGGTGGGGCTAGGGTGGAAAAGTTACGTTGATGACCTTCTTAACGGACTTACACCCTAATGCAAGCTCCCACACATAATCATGGGTATACCCTCCAAGGATCTTGAGTGATTTTGATCAACGTCAATTCTAGGTACCATGAAGACTTTCCCCTTCACAGTCACCTTGGGTAAGAACCTAGAGAGATAGGCCACCAAGGTAACCATAAACAACAGTAAAGCCTAGGGGAACAGTCGACAATATGATCCACATGCAAGGGCAGGGTATTTAGCCTGAAATCAACTCAAAAGGCTTCCACTCATCATTGTGAGGATACCTCTGAGTGACCCCCGTAATACGTGCAATCTCTACACCGATGTCAACAAAGCAGGGTGAGTAACTCTGCCAACATCAATGCAAACTAGTGCTTGACCCTTGTGTTAGAAGGACTTCCCGGGACAATATGTTGCAAATGGAATTTAACACTCCCTAACTCAAGATGCTACTATGTGTTTTGAGCTTTTGGAAAGTGTATCTCTCTTCCTACTCCAAAGCACTAGCCTAAATAAATGTTGGTGTAAAAGAGCCCTAAAAAAAAGTTACTAGATAAATTTTAGGATTATGCAATATTTTTAAGAGCTGTTGTTTACTCAAAGGTAACTGAAGTGAAACTTATGTTGTATGACTCTGACCCAATAATGCAAGGATGAGAATGAAATGTAGCACTTTTCATTCAATGAATCCTATGTATGGGAGAGAAAGAAGTTTTCCAGATCAAACATGAACTATATGTGAAATTTCCTTTCAAATGTCAATGCAAACAATCATTCATCAAATGAAAATTCTCTATTGTCTTTTTCAAATGCTTCAACAATCTCTAAAATTTGATTTTGCAATGTTTTCTAAAAAACAATTTTTTGAAAGAAAAGCTAGTTGTTCACTTTCCAAAAAGAACCCTCACTATACCAACGAGAGAGCCGAAAATCAAATCATAAAGAATCAATCAATAACAACCCAATCAACTCTTTCAATGAAAGCAAAAATAAAGAGTAAAGCAATTAGTCTTCTCAATGCAAACAAAAATGTTCTTTCAAACCAATAAGCAAATGAGAAAAACCAAGTACTCAACTTTCAACCAATCACTGGTTCTCAACTAATCAAACACACTCAGAATCTGAAGTCAGAGAGAATGGTTTTGCCAAGAAGAGTCAAAAAATGAAAGTCAAGACACAAAGGACAAGAAAAACCTTGAAACCCTAAAATTGTTCACGCATGCAAACTAAAGCAAGAAATATATCAATCAGAAGTCCA
Source organism: Picea glauca (assembly GCA_000966675.3). NCBI lineage: Eukaryota > Viridiplantae > Streptophyta > Pinopsida > Pinales > Pinaceae > Picea > Picea glauca. The sequence continues at coordinate 313,335 of JZKD02S1679622.1, read as the reverse complement.
AGAAACCCATAAGAGGTATTCCAATTGATCTGGGCAGTCAGAAAGATCAAAACTCAAATTCAAAATTTTGAAAAAGAATGTTCGTAGGCAAGCAATATTACACAGTGCGAGAATCATTGATTCTCGCAGGTGACCTTTGAGCAAGGTGCGAGAACCTCGCACTGAAACCTATAAGCAGGGTGCAAACCTTACCAATTCTCACATGCTGCAATGAAGTGAAGTGCGAGAATTCCTAAACATATCCAAAAATTTGAAAAATGAAGTAAAATTCAGAAAGGTTTCTGGACTCAGAAGGTCTATCAGGATATCCTGAAGACTCAGAGACTGATAGGACAGGAGAAAAATGAAACCAGAGAAAATGGCCACAGAAAAATATCAAAATCCACAAAGAAAAAGGGATATTCCGCAATGGAGTCGCCAATTTTGTTATTGGATAAATCTGTAAGTGCGGACACAAACCGATCTCCCTAGATCCACCTAGATCTAGAACAAAGCAAGACAGAATGATACTCTTTCCCTAGATTTTAACTATTGAATGTACTAGGAGACATGACTAAAGAACATACCTTATGATCGCTTCCTTTGGTCTTTGTTGCTCCTGCTTCTCTCTAGTGCTCTCGTACAGTCAAGATCAAAACAATACAAACCAACCGAAGTGAAGAAATCACAATCTATTCAACAGTCAATCTATGTATATGATCAAGGAGTTATACAATAAAGTAGAACTAACTTTATGGGAAAGGGACACATTACTGTATCATATTGATGGAAAGTAAAGATTACAACCTGAGCCTTGATGTTGCAAACTTCCTTTCGATGGCCCTTAGCTCTAACACACACACACTTGCTCACTTGCATGAAGAAGATCAACCACTTTTGATAAACTTGCTGGAGTTCCCTAGTTGTTGTAGCTTCAGTCCTTCATACAATCTTTCACCAATTCTCCAATGTCTTACTTAACCTTGTTTGCTTCTAACCTTTTCCATGATAATCCTATCAATATATAGGAGAGAATGAATTAGTTACCTGGATAAGAATGATCCCAAAATATCAAGAAATCCAGTACTTAGATAACCATTAGAATGCCATCTCATCCTTCTAGAAGATTCCCTTCTAGAAGCTTTGAGGATTCATCTTTTTTCCTTCTTTAGAAAGAGTTCGCACCCTAGTAGTTAAACACAGTGCAAACTTCTCACACTCTGTCTTAAGGCAGCCTGTGAGAATCATGCATTCTCGTAGGCAAATGTATTGGCAACCTGCGAAACTTCCTCCAAAATGTGATTTTTTAAAAGAAATGAAAGTAACTTTTCTCAGGAGAAAGTTCTAATGAAAAGCCTGAGTACACCATCATTAATACATCATCATGATGACCAAAATTATGGGTAACAAAGAGACTGTGCTAAGTCATTTACTAGACTATAATTATGTGTTCCCCTAGCATGAGAGTTATTTACATTCCACTGTAATGGGATGCGAGGTATACAAGGGTTTGGTTCAGTTTTAGGGCATGGAATCATCAATGGTTGTCATACCGGCATGGGATATGCTTCTAAGGTCATTGGTGTAGAGTCAGGAGCCATGCTATATTGAAGACCTCGTGTTTGAAGAAGAATCTCCTCTTCCCCAGTGAGGAGGATATTGTGCTTGGTCAGATTCAAAGGTTGAATGGGTACTTTATCTTGATATTACGCCATTTTTGGTGGAGCAGGGTGTACCTTGATGCAACCCTCCTACTCTCTTGTAAGGTTGCATGACCTCTCGGTCAAAGGATCTCTAATTCTTGAGTCTGATGACTTTCTAAAACCTTAATCATTTCCTTCTTTATTAAGACACATGCCCTTTCATCTTCTTGGTGCAGGTCTGATAGAACCCGTGACCTTCCCTTTCTATTTTCTATGAAATATCAGAGTCCTAAGAAATAACTCATTTTTATATAAACTCTCTCTTTAATGTGACTTTGGGCAATGACCACATGATTACGGGAGCACCCACAAGTGGTTTGGAGTTAAACTAATTTTAGGCCCGCAATTACCCTCAAAATTACACATGTACTTATGACGAAACCATGGTTTGAATTGTGGACCGCCCTCAATATTTTAAACTATGTGCAACGTCTGCCCCCGCAATGCTACAAGATCATCAATATCATAATCTTGGCGATAATGTCTGAACCGATGGTTTAGATCTACATATTTCAATCTATGGACTAGATCTTCACTTCCTTTAATCAACGACTACGATCTCCTTCGAAACTATAGACTTCAGGATTTTGAAATCTCAAACCCGACTTTCTTCCATACTCCAATCTTTCGGAACTCACAATCTACTGACACCTGTCCCATAGAATCAATGGTTTTGATCACTGCGGAAGCCTGGACTTCTGAGATCTAAAATATCAAACTTATTTCTTCCAATGTTTTTTACCCAGAGTCTATGATCCACTGACGCGTGTCCTCCTGATCTAACGATCAAGGATAACTTCGAGAATTTACCCAGAGATCCCAAATGTGCACCACATCTCCTCCAGATCCAATGACTATGAATCACTTCGAGACTTTACCTAGAGTCCACGGATTCATGCCAGGTCTCCCTTAGATCTCAAAGCCTAGATTTTACTTTGGGTCTTTACACTCTGACAATATCAGATTTCAAACTGAAAACTCACTTCATCTTTCCCCATAGCTCGCGATCACGTACAAGTGTCCACCCATAGATTGATGTCTCTCAACTCTTTATCTCTCCATGCTTCGAGAATCTCAAGTTTCAAACTTGAATTCTCCTGGGATTACGATATCTAATGACTCAGATTCACTTGATTGATCCAATGCCTAAGATTAATTTAGGATATCTCAAGGTTCAGATCTTCTTTGGGTGATAGGATGACTCAGATTCACTTCAGGATTCTGGCTCTCTAGACTTTGGGAATCTCAGTTCTCAAACCTTGATGGGTTCTCTATCCTCTATGTATGAAGAACTAAGTCTCATGAGCCTTGCTCCGATCAAACGAATGTTGATGCTATGCATTTTGATCCAACGGCCACTATTTCTCCTCTCTCCTCAACTTTTGATCTTCTCCCGACTTAGAATATTTATCAGTCTTCGAAGGTTTTGAATGTTCGCTCTTCTTACGAATCTGACTCTTGTATCTTCTCCACAATTATGAAAGTTCTATCCTTTTTAAGCTTCATCCTTAAAAAGATTTAGATTCCCTACACACACCTTGCGCTCTCAGAACTTAAATAACTCAGATTGAAGGATTTCTTGAAAATAAATTCTTCTTTCCCACCTCACATCCTTTTTTCTGGTTTTTCAAAGCTTGGTTGATTCTTGACGTTGTGCACACCTTGAACCTGGTATAAGTTCCTTTTTTCTCTATGAAATTCTCTGAGTCAATCTGAGGCTCAGTCGATGCACTCCTTGCATATGGGTGTCAGAAGAAAAACAATTGAAAATCACCCAGTTTCATCATGAACTCATACAGTCAATCTCTCAAACAATCATTCATCAATGAAATAAACTAAAGAATACATACAGAATATAGCATTCATTCATTCATACATAAAATGAACACAACCCAAGGATTTGGGACAATTATGTATGTTCTATTCATTCATGAGAACAAATTACATAGTGTTGCTTCTACTCTACTTTGTTCTATTGATTTCTCTCTATCTCTTACAATACTCATACATTCTTACCTATTACAATGCAATAATAAACTTATCTAAGGAGTGGCTCCACAAGATCTCATCGTCCTGTCTGCAACCTATCCTATCAACTCATAGTGATTACCTACTTCGTCCTATTACAATAACTAACAGTTATTGCCAGATAAGAGTCAACACTCCATATCTGCAATCCCTTACAGTCTGTAAGACTTTACAAACAAGTTACATATTTAAAATGCTTCTTTCAAAATATCTCAACAACCGATTTAATTATGAGTTAAATGCCGATTTGAATCTCTACCATGTTGATATGTCAACATCCCTTTGTCTCCATTCTTGCATTTTTACTTTGAAGGCGATGCTCCTGCATCATACTCCTCTGGTTAAAATTTTCATAGAATCCTATCCATGAGCTTCTCCACTGTCATTCCATGCTTCCAAATATCAGGTTCTATGACCCAACTTACATCTTCCATGGGATGATCTTTCTAGTTCACTAAGTACTCAAGACCTACTGGTCTTGTTCTTCATAGTGTCCAACATGGGTGGACATATACCACTGAAATTGTTGATAAACTTTCTATAAAAGCTTTCTAACCCATGAAAAATTCTTACCTCAAATATGTTTCTTGGTGATGGTCATTCTCTAATTGCTCTCACCTTTTCTGTATCCATCTTCAATTCATTTGAAGTGATCACAAAACCCAAATATATGAGTTTTGTCTTCATAAAATAAATTTTCTTCAGATTTATCATCAATTTTTCCTGCTGCAACTTTTCCATCACTGATGTCACATGTCTTAAGTGTTCTCTCTTTGTCTTACTGAAGATTAGTATGTCATCCAGATATACTATGAAAAAATTTCCTATGAATTATTTCAACACTTCATTCACCAATCTCATAAATGTGTTGGGTGCATTTGTCAACCCAAATGTCATGACCAACCATTCAAACAATCCTTCATTTGTATTGAATGTTGTTTTCCATTCATCTCCTTCTCTCATTCTTATTTGATGATATCCACTCTTCAATTCTATCTTGGAAAAATAGATTTATCCACTCAAACAATCCATTAAATCATCCATCCTTGGTAAAGGGAATCTATACATAATGGTTATCCTGTTGATGGATCGAGAATCTGTACACATTCTCCATCTTCCATCCTTCTTTGGATTTAACACAGTTGGTAATGTGAATGGGCTTAGGATTTCCCTAACTAAACCTTTATCCAACAACTCCTGGAATTGCTTTTTGACTTTCTCATTCTCTCTAGGTGTCAACCTATAAGCTACTTTATTTGGTAAACTAGCTCCTAGAATAAGGTCAATATGATGGCTTATACTCCTAATGGGTGGCAATGAGTTAGGTAAATCATCCACTACTATGTCAACAAAGTTTTCTAACAGTTCCTGGATTTCTTCAGGAAATCTTCCACGGAAGTATTTGTAAGGATAACTCTAGGCTTCCTCATGACAACAAACTGTATTTCTTTGTTCTTCTTGACTTCATTCAAGAGTTCTTCTTGAGTTCATTCAAGAGTTTCTTTGTTAAATTATGTACCAAGGCAAGTGTTTCTCTTCCCTAGGCCCTAAGGGGGAGAAATTGCCGAATATGGGTCTTAGTCAAATTAATTTGTGAGATGCAAATTAAAAGA
>JZKD02S1679622.1:255804-275669 GCA_000966675.3 Picea glauca | reverse complement strand
ATTGCTTATTTACTCTGCAGTTATTGGATAATAATTCTTCATTGATATAACACTTGGATTATATGGTTAAATTGCTCTATTACTGATTCACCCCCCCTCTCAGTAATCCAACAAGGTTCTGCCATTACATCTTATTACGCACCACCATGGTAATCACAGAATCCAACCCCATGTACCACGTCCTGACATGTCAAGTACTTGGGGGAAAATATTCGAAATGGATCGTTATTCTTCAAGAATTTGATCTTGAGTTTACAAAGGCTAAAGCCAAAAAATCCCTGGTGTTTGCCGAGCTTATCTGTGCTCTCCCTCATGCCGATGAAAACATCGAACCTAGAGATTCTCTCCCCGATGAATCACTCTTCCTCATCAGCATCTATGATCCTTGGTACAGAGACATTCTCCTCTACCTTCAAACACAATGTTTTCAGCCCAACATCTCTCGCGAAGAGCGTCGACACATTCGTCACCACTCTCTCCATTATATCATCCTCGGTGACACTTTGTATCGCCGTGGTATCGACACCATCCTTCGGCGATGTTTGATTCATGAGGAGGCTGAACGCACTTTGAATGATTGTCACCTTGGAGCCTGTGGCGGTCACCTTTCCGGAATGGCCACAGCCCAAAAAATCATACGTGTCGACTACTTTTGGCCCTCGATTTTTAAATATTGTATCGAGACTATCAAGAAATGCCCACCCTGCCAAATCTTTAACAAGAAGGCACTCACCCACCCTATGGTGCTGCACCCTATTATCGCCATTAGCCCCTTTTCCAAATGGGGCATTGATTTCATGCAGTGTAAGCCTACCTCAACCGGGGGGCATGGTTACATCATCGTCACCATCGACTACTTCACCAAATGGGCTGAGGCTATGCCTACCTTCCTGAATGATGGTCATACTGCAGCTCTATTCCTCTTCAACCACATCATAACTCATTTTGGTGTACCACGTGCCATTGTCACTGACCATGGTGCACACTTCAAAAACCAGATGATGAGCGAATTACATGTCAAATTGGGTTTTCTCCATGAAAACTCATCCCCTTACTACCCTCAAGAGAATGGACAAGTTGAGGCCATCAAAAAAGTCCTAAAAACCATGATCCAACACATGGTAGGAGAAAACAAAACATCGTGGCATCTACAACTGTTCTTCGCTCTCTGGGCCTATCGTACCTCTGTGAAAACTTCAATTGGATTCACTCCTCTCCAGTTGGTCTATGGCATTGAAGCCGTCCTACCAATCGAGTGTGAGATTCCATCGCTCAAACTAAAAGTAGAACTCTTGCCTCATACTTCTACTGAAGAAGAATGATTTTTGTATCTATCCAAACTGGATGAAACACGTCGCGATGCTGCTCTCGCCAATGAGGCACATCAAAAATGAATTAAAAGTCAATATGAAAAATTTGTCCACCCTCGGACTTTCGCGGAAGGAGACTTAGTCCTTGTTTACGACCAAGCTCATGATAAATTGGGGACAGGAAAGTTAGAACCCATGTGGCACGGTCCCTACATTGTAAAATGTGTCCTACATAAAGGTGCCTACGAATTAGTTGATCATGATGGAATTTCCCTAGGAGAGCCCCGAAACGGGCTCTACCTTAAAAAGTACTATGCCTAGATCACCTAGCATTTGTACTTTGTACATTATTGTATTTAGTTTTGGTGTGTCTTTTTTCTTTCGCGTGCTCGAGTCTTTACCATTTCCACTCATGACTGTGCCTGTGTTTTCATGCGCAGATGACATCTTCCTTTCCTATCTTTTTTGGGTTCGCGGATGGCGCTAGCCGACATACCTGGAACATTGCTTCGGCAGCTTGGCTTATTTACCAATTTGACCAGGTGGTGAGTTCAGGAGGCATCTATTTAGGACCAGCAACCAACAATATGGCATAATATCATGTTGTCATTGGAATTTTGACCCAAGCTTCCTCTCTAGGTATCTCTCGCATCATTATTTACTTAGACTCGCATCTACGCTATCCGTAGTCCTATCCTACTATGCCTACACTTGCAAGTTCGTCGTCTCGAACGAATGTTCGATTACATCGAATATAGACACATTTCGAGAGAACTTAATAGTGTTTTGGATTCATTAGCTAATTATATCATGGATCGGTATCTTTCCCAGATATAAGATTCAAGGAAAGCAAAACTGTACATTCCATGTAATTTAAAACACATCACAAACATCATCATCTACAAATCATTGGCATCCTAAAAAACTCGAAATTGTATATATATATATATATATATATATATATATATATATATATATATATATATGTTGTGATTGAAATGTTTGTATTACATCAAAAAAGTGTGTAGAAGAGAAAAATATTGGGTCCGTTCACCCATACAAAATCGCCTGACAAGGCATACAAAAAACATGATCACGGGAGAGACTCTAATCTCCCTGCACTACGTTGTGCTGTGAGTAACACACTACCGTGCGCACTACGTGCCTCAACAGAGAATTGATATTCTCTGGTACTCCTACAGTGTGCCTCTGCAGATGTAAAGGCACTTCCCCCCTCCGCAGAGGAGGGATACCCATCGTAAGGCCTTGGAGGTTCCTCTCAACCTCCCGGAGACCTACTGCTGGTACTGCCGGATCTGTTGCAACTGGGGTGCCTCCACGATGCCCTGGTACTAGTATATCAGATGGGCGCACTGCTCCCTTGTCTGCATGTTGAAAACAAAACATCTGTTAAAACTCTTTTACATACCCAAAAAAATATATATACATCAAAAACTTAAAAAACAAAAACTAGATAAGGTATGGTTTAGTCTCTTACCTGACTCGTCCCAGTCTTCCCCCGCGGGAAAAATAAAGTCCATACTCCCACGGAATTCTACATTGGCATAAGGGAATTCCTCTATCCAGAGGTACTTCCATCTCAGCTGGGCAAAAAAGTCACCAGTAAAGTGGAACTCTGACTCCGAAACTAGCCTCGGAGACAGACTAGTCCACCTCTCCATCGGAGGTTCATCCACTGGTCTTACCGCCAGTGCTATCTGATAGATGCACTCTAGAAAAAATGAGACCAAAAACGAGCCATAGTCGAACTGCTTCTGACCAGTCCTGCACCGTGAGATCTGTTCCTTCACATTTCGAAGGAACGCTGCACTCTAGTTGAATAGTGTTGGTTGCAAACACTGAACACCATAGGCCACCTGTGATCTCGATGCCAGATGAGCACTAGTGCTACCGGTCACACTGGTGATAGCGAATAGTATAGATCGGAGGGGCAAATCTCGAATATCCTTGATAGGGATTCTGCCCCCTACCAACCTTGCTCCTGGAATGCAGTGGCGTGTCAGGTACACGTTCACCTGCTCAGGTAATTCCCTCTGCCCAGTGAAAGATATGGGGACCCCTCTTTTCGAGAGGCTGGTCAAAAAGTACACGTCTTCTAACCTGATGGTTAAAAGTTGTGTACCGATACGGAATCTATGTTCCGTAACATCCCAAAGGCCAATCACATGCTCAAGCAATAACACCTCTCTCTTCATTTTTTGCAATTTGAAGAACTTGAGCAAGCCACAAGCTCGCAAAGCGGCCCGCATACAAGGACTCTGTAGAGCGGCTAAATCATCCATCTCATGTTCCCTCTCTTTCCATTCAATCATGATTGCCGAAGATACCTACAAAACAAAAAATCAAGAATTTCGTTATTCCCACGTTTTTGACAATTTCAGCGATTTTTAAAAGCATTTTAAAACATGAAACAAAATGCCCATGCCATCTAAAAGAAACCACTCACTATTTTTAACCTCCACGCCCTTTAACATTTGTCAAATAATGATAAAAACGTTTTGAAAATGAAAAATGACTTTGGGGGCTGCATGGGCATTTGGGGAGAATTTTTATGAGTTCTTTTACTAAGAATGACCGGTCTAATCGATTGCAAGGGTGTGGACATCCTAACAACCCTTCTCTAATGCAATTTTTGTAAAAGAACCCCCCATTTTGTTAATTTTTGAAAGAGGCCGATTTGGTTCCAAGAGGGGCAACTTAGGGCTTTGTGTTTTAAAATAAATAATGCCATGAAAATCAATTTGAAACCATGTAATTGAAAGAGAAAGGGATGGACACCTACCTGGTTCGAACGGTGAGAAAAATGATTGATTGTAGCTTCGGCAGTGAGAAAAACAAGATTTTCTTCAAAATGAGATTCTCCACTGCTCCAAAAAATCCTTGCAAATGAAATGGTAAATGAATTTTCAAATCACTTGTTATTTATAAAATTTCATTTTTTATAAGGTATGGTCATTTTTGGGTTTCTCTAATGATGTGATGGCTTCACTAAACTCTGGTTTGTAGTTTCTGGCATCGCAGGTTTCTTGGCAATTCTGATGAACTATTCACCTTGTCGCACTCATGAGCATAGTCTTAGTTCGTTCTCGAGCTCGACAATATGAGAACGTAACCGGTAAACTTTTATCTCTTTTTCGGACCCGTACGGATACGAACACACGAAAAAGGAACCCCCCTGGAGTCTCCTTTAAACCCTTTTCAGACTCTCTAAATATGAAAAGATTGTCGAGTGATCTTGCTTCCTTTCATGCTCGTTAAAAGGTCAGAAAGAGCGTCTTTCGAGCGATAGTTTAACCCTTTTTCGGTCTCGTTGGACTACTGTACGAAAAAGGAACTAAGAGAGTTCTCTTTTAAGTGTTTTTCCAAACTCTATAATCCTGAAAAACCTTCGAGTTTTCTGTCTTTAGACTTGTTAAAGCACACATCGACAGACCCATATGGGACTGAACCCTTACTTCTTCCGATTCGTTAAACAAAGGAAGAGCAACTTACCGAAGGTGAGTTATATCGAGCATGTGTTATCCTCCTTGAGCTCATTAAATCAAAAAGAGGTACTCATCTATCTGGATGGGGGGAAAAATTGAAAGGAGCAACCCAAGCAGTCTCTTGAGAACATCATCCAACACTTCTTAGAGTCTCCCTTGAACACGGCACTTTGTCATCTGCACATATCATAATCCGCTGAACCTCTGCATTGAACCAATCCTTTGAGTTCCTTTCACTCCTTTGGGTCACCCGACGCAAGTCACAGTATCCATTGCATAGTTTTGGTCCATGTCATGTTCTGTTATTGTGCCTCAGTGTTCAAGGGAAGTATCTGCCTCGAGAGTCAGCCATCCTAAATATCTTGCCTCAAAACCTGTGTCAGTCCATGTCCATTTGATCTACCAATTACATCTCCATGTCTGTTTCGTGTCATTGATGGGGGATACATCAAGGCCCTCCCTTGACGAGTCTATTTCTGTCGACTCCAGCACATTACCCGGGAATTAGACATAGAAACCAGTTAGTACTTTGGGACCTGCATGCCTCAATGGCAGGCCTCCTCACATTCGACAGTAGGTTTACATCATTGACCTCTGATCAAATGATTCCACGAGTGTTCGACTTCAACTCATCTATTCACATTCGCTGGAATGTACTAGGGTACCTTGGGAATCATTGACATTAATGGTGATCTCCCTCGCACTTGTTAACAGTTCACACCATTGACCGGTAATCAAGTGGTTTATGCCATGTTCGACATCAGGACATCTATTCGCATGGTCAGATTCGTACCATATTGGGATTGGTAAGAAGACCCTGGGTTTCACTTTGATATATGCTTCGCCCAGGCTATGAAGGAATTTCCATTGGACAAAGAACACATACACTGTCACATAGATCCACTTTGTATTGGTCGTGGCTATGTTTTATCATTTCATAGATCCACTGTGTATTCTTCGTGGCTACAATCAGTCTGAGTCATCAGAGTATAGATCCACATTGTATTTTCGGTGGCTATACCTTTTTTATCAATACGACTATGGATCCATAGTGTATTTTATGGCGGCCATATCTTGCAAGTCTTGATCACCCAAGCATAGGTATGCCTACCTTGAGTTTTGGAATATGTCATGATATTTTTTGGATGTTGATGTGCAGCTTCTGTCATGTTCTCCGAGTCTATACCCTTGCTTGGACATCTACAAAGTATTTCAGTTATGAGTTGGCATCTTCTAACTTCATACTTTGGGGGGCATTCTGTTACACATCAACATTACTCAGCTAGATAAGTGTCGCATGTCCCTCTCAATTGTCGTAAGTGTCGCACCTTCCTTACAACTTTTGCAAGTGTCGCAAGTTGGTCACAAGTGTCGCAAATGATGTTCAGACATACTACCATGTTGACAACACTAAGGAGACACTTATAACATCTCATATGACTGATTTGAAGGAGGAGAACTGGTTTACTGAAGTCAAATAACTCTTGACACTTGAAGAAAGTTCTGAAACAAAGGTTTTGAGGAGGAGCGCTCCCCTATTTCAGCCCTAGAAGCACTAGCGCTCCCCTACAAGGCTTCAGGGAGTGTTATAATGCTCCCTAGCCCCCTCTGAACGAGCGCTACTCATCTTGAAAGTGCTGGCACTCCCCTAAAGCTTACCAGGGAGTGCTACAACGCTCTGATGCCCCTTCTAAGGGAGCGCTGCCTAATCTGAGGTAGTAGTTGGCTCGTTGAGGAGAATAAGGGGAGGATCTTTCGAGATTAGGAGGCAGTTGTGTTCAAATTCTTGGTTTCATAAAGAGATCCCTGATATAAGGAGAAGGTTACCAACTTGTTCTAAAAATAACTCAAGAAGTTAAGCTCCTCTTAACCTATATAAACAGACTCTATGATGGTGGAAAGAGGGAAGAATTGAAGATATGAAACTTATGATCTTGGAGGAAACTCACAGTCAGTCAAAGGAGAGTGATCAGTGAAGCTGCTGTCATCCAGGTTGTGGATCTGTTAGGCAAGGGTTAGATGAAGAGTACTTGACGAAGCTGTCACATTCGCATCTACGATTGTAAGTACTGCTGTCATTATTCTCATCAATATGACACGCTTGGCATGTTTCTTTCTAGTTTGTGTCTAACGTCACATGAAATTATCATTAATTGATAGATCTGTTTTCAAGCTAATATCAATAGAGTAGGAAGTGGTCGTATCTTGTTTTGTCCACAGAACTTAGTGAGGAGCAAAGGATTGGAGTGCAACTCAGAGTGTGCAGGGACAAACGTCGGTAAAAGGTACTTCTGTCATCCTTCCTTCTCATTTGTTAGTTTAGATAGATTTGAAAGGAAGTCAGTGTCCATGTTAATCATTTTCTATCTAGAGTTAGGTTCAAGCTCTTAGAGGCGATCTACCTGTCCGCGGGGAGATTTTCCTACAACACCATGCCTTTCCATTCCTTTTCATTCCTTTCCATGCCTTTCCTTTCCTTGTCCTTCCTTTCCATGCCATCCCATTCCTTTCCATGCCATCCCATGCCTTTCCATGCCATGCATTCCTTTTCCTTACCTTGCCATTATTTCACCTACCATGCCATACCTTCACTGTCCATGCATTAACTTGCCATGCATTTCCATGCCTTCAATTTCCATGCCATGTCTATCCTAACAAAGTGTTAAATTGTCAAACATATGTAATACGCACTGAGAAAAAACCCTAATGTTGGAGATACTCCAAGAAATAGTTTTTCGGTCGAAGAAATTACAACAAAGGGGACCCAATAGATAAAACCCAATGCTATAGATCCAATGCAACTGATGGTTCATCCATCTCAGTCATGGTTTGTTTTTTTTATCATGAGTTGCAACTCGCCTCCTCAAGCCATTTAGAGACATGTGGCCAATTTGGTTTGAGGGCATAAAATCCAAACTCAGTAGCACAACATATTTATGTAAGCTTCTGCAAGTCTATTTTTCCATGTCCCATGTGACTACACTACCCACAAACTTCCCACAAAATGTTCTTCAAAATCGACCTTCTCTTCATAAATTGCACTATGCCTCATCGATAAAAACCCTAGTGCCGAAGATACTCCAACAAAATGTTTTCCGGTTGAAAGAATGATAGCGGAGGGGCCCCACTAGCTAAAACCCAGTGCTCGGCATCCAATGCAACTAACAGATCATCAATATGAGTCTCAGTTCAAGTTTTATCATGAGTTTCAACTTGTGTCCTCAAGCCATTTAGGGACATGTGGCAAATTTGGTCCAAGGGAATAAAATACAAACCATGCAACATAACGGAGTTCCATAAGCTCCCGCAAGTATGTCTAGCCAAGGCCCACGTGACTACACTACCCAAAAACGCCCCAAACAATGTTCTTGAAAATCAACCTCCTCTTCATAAATTGCACTGTGCCTCATTGAGAAATGCCCTAGTGCTGGAGATACTCCAACAAATAGTTTTTTGGTTGAAGGAATGATAACGGAGGGGCCCCACTAGATAAAAATCGGTGCTCCAAATTGAATGCAACTGACATTTCATCCGTCCAAGTCATGGTTTGAGTTTTATCGTGAGTTGCAACTTCCCTCCTCAATCCATTTAGGGACATATAGACAATTTGGTCCAAGGGCATAAAATCCAAACATAGAAGAATAATAGAGTTCTCTAAGTTCCAGCAAGTCTATTTTTCCAAGGATCACATGACCACACTACCCAAAAAATCCCCACACAATGTTCTTTAAAATCAACCTCCTCTTTAAAAATTGCACTATGCCTCATTGAGAAAAACCCTAGTGTCGGAGATACTCTAACAAACATTTTTTCAGTCAAATGAATGAAAACAAAGGACCCCACTAGTTGAAACCTGGTACTACAGATTGAATGAAACTGACAGTTCATTTGTCTGACTCTAGGTTTGAGTTTTATCACGAGTTGCAACTTACCTCCTCAAGCCATTTACGAACATGTGGCCAATTTGGTCTAGGGGCATAAAATTCAATTAGAGCACCATAATGGAGTTCTCTAAGCTCCTGCAAATCTGTTTGGACATGTACCATGTGACCACACTACCCATAAAATCCCCACACAATGTTCTTAAAAATCAATCTCCTCTTCAAAAATTGCACTATGCCTCATTGAGAAAAACCCTAGTGTCAGAGATACTCCAACAAATGATTTTTTGGTTGATAGAATGATAGTGGAGGGGCCCCACTAGATGAAACTCGATGCTCCAGATCTAATTCAACTAGCGATTCATCCATTTGAGTCTCAATTTGGGTTTTATTGCAATTTTGAACTTACCTCCACAAGCCATTCAAGGACATGTGGCCAATTTGGTCTGGGGGCATTAAATATAAACTGAGCAGCATAATAGAGTTTCATAAGCTCCTACAAGTCTTTTTGGCCAAGGCCCATGCAAATATACTACCCATAAAAACCCCACACAATGTTCTTTAAAATTGACCTTCTCTTCAGAAATTACACTATGCCTCATTGAGAAAAACCACAGTGTCAGAGATACACACAAAAATGGTTTTCCAGTCAACAGATTAACAAAGGAGGGGTTGCAATAGATAAAACTTGTTGCTCTAGATCGAATGCAATCAACGGTTCACCCATATGAATCTTGGTTTGAGTTTTATCGCGAGTTGCAATTCACCTCCTAAAGCTAGCAGGGGCATGTTGGTATGAAAATGCAAGGAAAGGAAATTAAATGCAAGGAAAGGCAATCAAAGGAAAGACATGACACAACTAAGCATGGAATGACATTGCAAGGAAAATCAAGGTCTAGCTCTAGGTTTAGGTTTACAGGTAGGTTTAGGTCTAGGTAAATCCTATTAATTATGATAATCCATGTTTGACAACTATGAAGATACCTTAGATATATGAATAAATATATCTTATGTTATGACATTGAAATTATCATGCATGCATTTTTATACAAGATATATTGGATAACAAGTTGTATAATTACATATTTAATGAATCCTTTGATTTTAATTTTTACATATTAAACTTGGTTATTTAGTACAAGCATTATTTATGTATTAAACTTGTTCATTTACATATTAAACTTGTTCATTTAGGTATTAAAATTGTTCATTTAGGCAAGGCATGGCATGGAAAGTGAAGGCAGGGCAAGACATGGTATGGAAAGACATAGCATGGCAAGGCAAGACATGACAAGTGAAGGAAAGGAAAGGCATGGCATTTAAATGAAAGACATGGCATGGAAAGTCAAGGCATGGCATGGAAAGGCAAGGAATGTCATGAAATGACAATTCATGGAATGGCATGGCAAGGGAAGGCATGTGAAGGTATGAAATGGCAAGTGAAGGTAAGGAAATGCGTGGCATGGCATGGAAAGACAAGGCATGGAAAGGCATGTAAAATTGAGGGAAGGGAAGGCATGACATGGAAAGGAAAGGAATGACATGGAAAGAGAAGGCATGGCCTGGAATGGCAAGGAAAGGCATGGAATATTTTTTCTTCACTTGCCTTGCCTTCACTTTCCTTTACTTTCCTTTCATACCTTGCATACCTTTCCTTCACAAGCCTTTCCTTCACTTTCCTTGCATACATTCCATACCTTGCCTTCACTTTCTGTGCCTTCAATAGCATTTCCTTACCTTGCATACATTTCCTGCACTTGCCTTTCCTGTCAAGGAATACCATACCATACCAGACCAGACCATACCATGGAAAGGCAAGGCAAGGAAAGGTATACCACACCATACCATGGCATGACAAGGCATGGCATACCATACCATACAATACCATACCATACCATATCATGGAAAGGAAAGGAATACCAAACCATACCATACCATACCAAGTAAAGGAATACCATACCATGGAAAGGAAAGGCAAGGAATACCATACCATATCATGGGAAGGCAAGGCAAGGAATACCATACCATATCGTACCACACCATGGATTGGAAAGGCAAGGAAAGGCATACCATACAATACCATACAATAGCATGGCAAGGAAAGACAAGACATACCATACCATACCATACCATACCGTGGAAAGGCAAGGCAAAGCAAGACATACAATACCATACCATACCATGGAAAGGAAAGGCAAGGTATACCATACCATACCAAGGAAAGTCAAGGAAAGGCATACCATACCATACCTTCACCTTCTTTGCCTTCACTTGCATTTCCTTGCATACCTTTCATACCTTTCCTTCACTTGCCTTTCCTTGCAAGGCATTTCATACTATTCCACACCATACCATGGAAAGGAAAGGACGAGCAAGGCATACCATACAATAACATGGTAAGGAAAGGCAACGTATACTATACCATACAATACCATGGCATGGCAAGCTAATGAATGACATGGAATGACAATTCAAAGCAAGGCATGGCAAGGCATACCATACCATGGCAAGTTAAGGAAAGGAATACCATACCATACCATGGATGTAACATCTCGCTCTTGTGCACATTGAGCGAACTTATTCTTTGAGGACAATTGATCGCAAGTGATCTAGATTGTTTTACTATTAAGCATTTGATTTTTATTATGAGGCGGTATGGGTTGATGACATGTTGTTTACTGGATTGATATAGACAGGTGCTATTGACTTAGTTTCACTGAGTGTGTAGGATTTTGGACCTCGAGGATGCAGAGGCATCGATGGAACCCCTTGGACTCTGGAATGAGTCGAGGAGTGAACTATTGGGGTTTGATTGTTTTATATGTGATATTAGTGCATCTGATTAGATGAAATGCTTATGGATATATTTATGACATGATTCGTTGATGATGCAGGCTAATGATAGCTTGCCGACTAGACTCACATGTGGAGTAGAGGGGTAATGCATGACTACCAGAGACATTGAGGGAGAGGTGTGGACAACAACCCTACCATATCCTACTAGACTCCCATCGTGGCTCGAACTATAGGTTAACAACTACCTAGTTTGATAAGACTCACGATCTCATGAGGACTAACTGTGACAGTCGCTCATGATGATTCTAAGGGGCGTGCAATAAGGAAGGGGCCTTATTTCTTAGAGGCCCTTAGTCTCCCATAAGATCACCCAATGAAATATTGACTCCAGGGGTTTTTGATGTCTACCAAGTTAGTCAAGAGGTTAGTGGAACCCTTGGAGCACGTAGTGCGTCCTGAAGGGCATGTCGCACAAGAAAAATGGAAAGAGGCAAGTGGCACCCTTGGAGCACATGGTGCATCCTGAAGGGCACGTCGTGCAAGAAAAATGGAAAGAGGTGAGTGGCACCCTTGGAGCACATAGTGTGTCCTAAAGAGAACTTCACATTGTTAATTAATAAATGAATAAACCAAGATGACCTTAGAACAAATAACATGATAAGAAAAATTTAATACAGTTTCCCTAATAAATTGTTGCCCAACCTTGGAAATTAAAATCTAGGTCTAGGTGAAACTTGTGGTAAAAGAAAAATATGTTTGTAAAAATAAAAATAAAAATAAATACAGATAAATGTTAATCATCATTAATCATGTGTCGAGAAGGAGGTGAGTAATTATTTTAATTCATAAAATTCTTTTGGGGGATAAAATTTAAAAAAGGGGGAAATAATTGTTTTGTCATGTATACTAATTAAAATTTGTTAATTAAAAAGGGAAAAGGGAAAAACTTAATTTTCTACACCTGCCAAATTGAGTTTTAATTAAAAAGGGAAAGAGGGAAGTCTAAAATAATTAGGAAACTAGGAAAAAGAGGGAAACATAAAAAGAAAGAGGAAACACAAGGAAAAAAATAGAGAGTCTAACTTAGTAAGGTATCTAGCATTAAAGAAATTTCTAAATTAAACTCAACTAGTAAATTAATAAGAGAGAAAGTCATTAAAACATGTAAGGGAATATGGTGACACCTAGGAGAAAAACTAAGAATGATTTTAGGTGGGTGAGGGATATAGGGGTAATTAATTAATTAATGAAATTAATTTATGGAGTGGTGAAGGGGATGGGTGACACATGTACGCGGAGGGTTTTTATGAATTAAATTATTAAACAAATTAAATGGAATTTAGGTAAAGTAAGGGACTTCGAAACTCTATATAATGGAGGGAGGAGAAGGATGATAGATCTCTTTTGTTATGTGTAACGTTACACTGCATAAATTTATACTTGACTAACTTAGCTTCTGGGAGTTGGGATACCCATCTCGGTGAGGAGTGGTAGCTCAACCTTGTGAGGCACGATGGGAGCTAGCTAATTCTCTAGTTAGTCTGTGTGGCCCCTTTGCAGCTCGGGGGGATAAGGGGGAAGAAGAGTACCCCTAGTGTTGGATGGGAGGTACTGGTGAAGTATCATCGGTCAACAAGTAGGAGTTGCATGGAGCGCGTGGGACATCAACTCAAAGCGGGTGACTTGGGCTATGGTACGGTTCCTTTATTTCTACACAGTAGATTATTAGTATACTTTACACTCTTAGTATGTATGTTTAATTGGGTAATGAAAATGATTGACTTAGAATATTAATTTATGATTGATTTTCCCCTTAGCCTTAAGCTCGTTGTTGATTGATTCCCTTGGCTGTCGATCCCTACATGTCTTAACTGTAGTATGGTTTTATTGATTGTGATTATTTGCAATTTATTTTTGCCTTCGTCCCTAACTCATTAGTCCTTGCCTAAGCAATCATCCAAGAGCCTGATCTATGTTCGTCACTTCGGTGTTAATAGACCTATGGATCTAAATGCCCTGCTTTTCTATGCGTGGATGATGAGTGAAGGATGGTTCTTCCATGTCAACTACCCTTGTTGATTTTCTTGGTTGTTTGAGGGTCTTTGTGCCTTATTGTCTGGAGTAAATCTGCCATTGTTATCGTTCATATTTCCCTAATCTTTAACTCTACATTTTTATTTATTTATTTTGGTGCACTTCTTATTGGGTATATTACTTTGTGGTTTTATATAATGAAGGTATTTTCATTTCTGGATATAATGTTCTAGCAATTTGCCATATTTTTTTACAGTAGTCATAGGTTGATCGTCTGACAAATTTAGCCATTTCGTTCTATGCATTTCGTTTCTTATTCATTGATATTGACACTTATTGAGACTGCCTTCGATGTTGGGCAAGACTGCGTTTGTTCCCAAGTGTTACCTGGCAATTTTGCCCATTTTCCAAGGCTGTGATTGGCCATCTCTTGTACAAAATTCGTCTCTTGTACAAGATTCGTTGCTTGTCGCCTGACGATTTTGCCACTTGTCCAGGCATTCATTCGATGCTTATTAACCTCATCGATTTACCTATAAACCTCTACATTTTGGGCGAACAATCCCAACATAGATCTTTTCTTTCTTCAGTCTGAAAATGACTTCTATTTTTCCCACGAATTTTTATGAGTCCATTTTAATATCTCTGCACATTTTGACTATGTAGACCAATTATTTTCATTGCAAATTAATATGTTTTGGAAGGCGATTTGGCCCTTCGGTTTTAATTGATCTATGACTATTTTCTTTTGAGAATTGTGACCATCTTCCTGCAATGGTACAGTTAAATGGTAGCCATTTCTAAGTACTATAAAAGAGATTTCTTGTGCCTGCGTTTTGTTGAAACCCAACTGAATGGAAAATGAAATAACTTGTGACTACATTCTATTTGAAACCTAGATGAATGGAAAATGAAATAAGCTCTACCTGCATTTTGTTTGAAACCCAACTGAATAGAAAAAAAATATCTGTGTGCCCGACGATCCCATTTAAGACTGTATTATCACCCCAATTTTGGCTCTGTGTTTTTTTGTTTTTTTTTTATTCTGTTCCCTGGATAGAGGTATTACTCTGGTATTTCCTTTAATGGATATTTTATAATTGATTGATGATCGCATTGGATTGGGTTGAGTTTCCTTCTTAGTGCACACTATGATAACATTTATGACCTGAGAAGCTTCATAACAGTTCGACCTTCCTACTTAGAGTTTTGGCTTATCAGTTATTGTACAGGTGGTTGGTAGAGTTGGGTATTATCTTGAGCCTCTCCTTGATTGTAGTCATCTTGTGTCTATCGCCCTATTGCTCAGGGTATGGGCATAGCCTTCTTGTCAGTATTCGGCTCCTAGAGCGTCGGAGTTATGTACAGGCCTTGTTCCAAGTAGGATGTGTCACACCAAGGTTATAAGTCATGTCTATCCCCAAAGGACGACATGATTCCTGGTGAGGGGATCATTGCATGCCCTAAGGTATAGAGGTGAAGGATAACTTGGCCAAGTTTTGTGCCTTCTATGTGGGTGTTGTTAGTTGTTGTGAGTTACTGTTAGTGCTTAGGTTGTTGCGCCTTCATGATTTTGGTTCATGCACCTTGAGGTTCCATTCATTGGTCATCGAGGCTATTGCATCGAGATGGGGGTGTTGTCCCTTATCTTTTAGGTGAGGTCATGTTGCGTCGGGTGGGTAGTCATTCCTCCTTTTTGTTATGTGCATGTTTATCCCAGTTGCTCTTGTGCCAGTGCATGGAGTCATAGTTTCTTGTTTCCTGGACTATGTGCTTGCATTCGTCGTCAGTGGTGTGGTTAAACTGTGGTCGTCCTCACCTTCTTTCCTCTTAATTCATAAAAACAAAAAAAAATACAATTCTTTGTTCGTAGTCGTAATGATGGGGATGTTACATATGGTATCAGAGTAGGTTCAACCCTTGACTTGTGATCACTATGGATTTTGTTGATATGATATTTGATTATAATGTTGCTAAATAAGTTGACTTGTTTTGTGCAGGTAATCATGGTTAGAGGACATCGCAGAGGCAAACAACAAGTTGCTAGAGGAGAAGGCGCGATGCCTCCAGTAGCATCCATGCTTAATGGGTACAATCCCTAGGGAGACAAATAGGTTATCGGGCAAGAGAAGATAGCGGTGGGTGATGTGGTTGGAATGATGTGATCTTTTCAGTGAATGTCTAAGGCACTAATCAACCATTTGGACAGAGATGAGTCCAGAGTGTCGAAAGCCCCTAAGAGTCCACCACGTGCTCCAGTCAGTACTAGTAGCATTCATCGCGAACTCGATAAGGTAAATTTTCTCAATTTATTTGGTGCCCCAGACAGTGCAGCCACCTAGGCATGGCTGGAGAATACAGCGATGTTCTTTTCACTTCACGACTATACGTCCAACATCAAGGTCCACATGGCAGTCTTTCAAATGAAGGGGAGTGCTCTCCTATGGTGGAAGATGCTCCTGCCACAACTGAACATGGTCATTGAAGATGTGTCATGGGAACTGTTTGAAGAACTGTTCCGAGAGAGGTACCTATCAGAGGAATTCATTGAGCGTCAGCTCAATGAGTCGAACACCTTACGTCAGGGAGGTCGTACGGTGCTCTAGTATGAGGCCCATTTTATGGAGTTGCTTCGGTATGCGCCGCATCTTAATACTGAGAAAATTAAGGTCAATAGGTTTGTGTTCGGCCTTAATAGAAGCATACGTGCAAATGTTAGGATTCTGATGCCTCAAATCTTGTATGATGTCATCCAGAAGGCCCTAATAGAAGAGGAGGAGCTTATCAATGAGGGTCAGAGTAGGACTCTAGCGAGACCAACAATAGGACTCCAACGATAACAGGGCACATGTTATCAGCTGCGCAACAACATCAGACACTAGCCAGACATATGCCAGGATATCGTGGCTTCCAGAGGGGATCCACTTTCACTACACCTCGGTGACTGATGCCTGAGATGAAGACACCTTACCGAGGACCACCATATCAGTAATAGCATCGACCGCAACAACAACAATTTAGGCATGTTCAGTAAAACAAACTAGGATTTCAGTAATACTTCGGGTACCAGGAATATTGGACTAAAGAAAGGGTGTTGGATGTGTGGGGAGACACACTACAAGCATGACTACCCAATGGAGAGGACTAGAGAATTTGGATTAGTCGGACCCACTACCATGGGAGATATGGGCAAGGCCCATCAAATTCATGAAGTGGTGAATAACCGCCAGGAAGAGCACCAGCTGACTGTGCTCGAGACGTCAGGTACCGTCATTGATAAGACACTTAATATTTTGATAGATCCCGGTGCTACCAAGAGTTTCATTTCTGGTGCAACGCTAAAAAGGATTAAGGTAAAGGCAGTCGAACAAGATGAGTTTAGCTTCGTAGAGATGGCTTCTGGAGCCAAATAAAAGGTTGGAGGAAAGGTTATGGTTTGTACCCTTAACCTCGGAGAGTTTGTCACCAGGGCCAACCTGTACATCATGATCTTAGGAACTTATGACATCGTGGTCGATATGGACTTGTTGGAATCGTATGAGGCGATACTCAACTGTAAGACAAAATGGTTTATCTTGGTCGATGATGACGGACAAAGATGTGTGATTGTAGGATGGAACCAGGGAGTTTCCCTGAAGTTCGTCTCTTCCTTACAGCTATGGAAGAGCATGCGCAAGGGATGTAAGATTTATGCGATCCTTGCGTTAGATGATAATGGAGTAGCATAAGGTCTAGAACACATTCCGGTGGTGAGAGAGTTTGCATACGTATTTATGGAGGACTTACCTAGGATACCACTAGAGAGGGAATTGGAGTTTACTATAGACCTAAAATTAGGGATTGAACCGATAGCTAGAACACCTTATCGGATGTCAACCCCAAAGTTACAAGAGTTGAGAATGCAATTGAAGGAATTGCTGGACCTGGGAAAATACGTGCAAGTGTGTCACCATGGGGTGCACCTATTATTTTCATATGAAGGAAGGATGGGTCATGGAGGTTATGCATTGACTACCGTCAATTGAACAAGGCAACGATCAAGAATCAGTATCTGTTGTCAATGATAGATGATCTGTTTGATTAGATGAAGGGTGGGACAGTGTTCTCAAAGATCGATTTGTGATCAGGGTATCACCAGTTACGGATCAAGGAGGATGGTGTCCCTTAGACTGCCTTTAAGACAGATTTTGGGCATTATAGGTTTACTGTTTTACCGTTTGGACTGAAAAATGCCCAAGGGGTATTTATGCGTTTGATGAACGGAGTGTTCTGCAAGTACTTGGACAATTTCATCCAAGTATTCATTAACAATATTTTGATTTACTCTTGGATGATAGAGGATCATGATGAGCACTTGCACTTGGTACTACAGTGTCTGCGAGAGAAAACATTATATGGGAAGTTGTCCAAATGCTCATTATATCAATCAGAGATTCACTACTTAGGGCATGTCATCTTCAAGGAAGGTATCGCCTTGGATCTAGCAAAGGTCAAGGCTATCATGGAATGGTCTGCGCTAACGAATGTCCTAGAAGTGAGTATATTCATGGGTTTAGCAGGATAGGATTGACGGTTCGTCGAGGTATTTTCGAAGTTAGCGAATCCGATCACATAATTGCAGAAGAAGAACAAGAAGTTTGTTTGGATCGAGAAATGCGGGGAAGCATTTCGGAGGCTCAAGGAGTTGTTGACAAGAACAATGATACTAAAGGTCCCTGATATGGACACAGACTTCTTGGTATGCACTAACACATCCAAGGAAGGCTTAGGCCAAGTCTTGATGCAATACGGTCGAGTGATCGCTTACATCTCGAGGAAACTAAGAAGGCATGCGCAGAACTATGCTATGCATGATTTGGAGTTGTTAGCCATTGTTTATGCATTGAAGGTTTGTAGACACTACCTAGTTGGATGAAAATTTGAACTAAAGACAGACCACTGTGGACTACAACACATCTTTACGCAAAGTGACCTCAACGCATGACAACAATGTTGGTCGAAATTGCTTAGCGAGTATGATTTCAAGATTTCTTACTTAAAAGGAACAATGAACCGAGTGCCAGATGCATTGAGTCGGAGACCACGCATATTTTTGGTGTTGCCCCTTCAGATGAATCTGCATGAAAATATTCTAGCCTTACAGCGTGATGATGACTGGTACAAAGAGGTCGAGGATTTTATCGGACAAAACACAATGATGGTATCAAGATTTGAAGGATTTATGTTTGACGACGATGGATTATTGATGTTTAAAAATCGGATTTACATACCACCGAATGACGAGTTGAGGAGCTTGATCCTAAATGAGGTTCATAAAGTAGTGTACATGGCTCACCCGAGAGTCACGAAGATGAGGGTGGACCTTACAACCTTATTCTTCTAGAAGGGAATGAAGGAAGACATAGTCAACTATGTGGCCAAATGTCTAGAATGTCAGCAAGTAAAGGTTGAACATAGACATCTAGCAGTATTACTACAGGCACATGCTATTCCAAAATTGAAATGGGAGGTTATTTCGATGGATTTTGTTATTGGGTTGCCACTGACGGAAAGGAGATAGGTCTCGATTTTCATAGTAGTAGACAATCTGACGAAGAGTGTTCACTTTATTCATGTGCATATGATGTATCAGGAACCTGACATAGCTAGATTTTTCATCAATGATATTGTGAGGCTGCATGGCATGCCTAAGAGGATTATATCTGATCGAGGATCAGTGTTTACTAGACGATTTTGGACTAGTTTCCAAGAGGCCTTGGGAATGCAAATTAACTTTAGTATTGCGTATCACCCGGAGACTGACGGGAAGACTGAACGAATGAACCAAACCTTGGAAGACATGTTGAACATGTACGTGATGGACCAACAAAAGCATCGGGAAGAATTATTGCCACTGGTAGAATTCACATATAACAATAGTTACCAAAGCACCATTATGGCACCTTTAGAGTTTCTTTATGGGCAACCATATCGAACACCTTTGAGTTGGGATCGGCTTGAGGATAGGGTCCTTGTGGGACTAGAAGCGATCCAAGAAATGGAAGAGAAAATGAAAACAATAAGACAAAGTATTAAAGAAGTGTAGGATCGACAGAAGAGTTATGTTGATGCGCACCATGTCAATCATATTTATGAGGTTGGCTATTGAGTCTTCTTGTGGGTTAAACCACATAAGAGTTCGATTAAGTTTAAAAAGGGAGTTCGATTAAGTTTGAGTTAAACCACAACTCCAATTTGTATGCCATAGTACCAATCTTTTGCAACACCTTATAAGGGCCATAGTACTTTGGTGATAATTTATTATCCTTCTTGGCTTTCTTGAGGGACATCTGTTTGTA
>JZKD02S1679622.1:210872-229599 GCA_000966675.3 Picea glauca | reverse complement strand
ATTTGAATATACAAGGAGAGCAACCCAAACAGTTAGCCTCGCTATCTTTGGGTGAATTTGTTTTCCTGCAAGAGTGTTTCTTGCTTCAGTTCTATATTTTCTTCCAACCTAAATGTCTTTCCAGTAATGTCTATTTGTTTACTCTTGCTTCAGTTCTACATTTTATTCAACCTAAATGCCTTTCTAGTAATGTCTATTTGTTTAATGAAGTTGTTAAATCAATCAAGCTAAAAGGAAGTAATGAAGGAAATGGTTAGGAAATCCAACTTTATATTACATAACAACATTTTTTACCTTAAAAATGAAAAATAATATATATATTCATAAATAAATAATAATGATAAATTAATGTTTTCACATATATTGAAATAAATTAAAATTATTTAATTTTAATTTTGTTTACCTCTTACATTTATTGAAAATCTTCTTAATAATAGTTTTTCAATCATAGGTGTGATTTTTGTGGATAAGATTTTATATGTGTTGGAAATATTAATTATAAGTTGTGAGCTTTAGGCATATTTCTTAGTATTTCTCTCGAGCTTTGAATTTATTGTTGTTGTAAATTTTAAGTCGGTTTGTTTCTATAGGAAGTTTCTGTCTTGATCTTTATATGTCCAAGTGTATAGGTAGTCCATACAGACAAAGAGAAAATATTTGATAGTTAGCAGGAACAATATCTATGTAAGGAGTTGAAGAAGTCTGAGAGCACAAGCTCTGTTTTGTAAGTGCTTTGCACAATATTGTGTTTTGTAACAGTGCGGAAAATTTGAGACGAGTAATATATTTGTGTGTTGATTTTTCTGAGTTATGTTCTGTTCAAACATTTAGAAAATATTTCCTCTTTATTTCTGCACAAGTTTAAGTTAAGTTCTTGAATCTAAATTAAAAATATATATGTGTGTGTTTGTGTGTGTGAGTTTATGTGTTGAGAGTAGCACATCGTGAAGAAATTGTTTTATAAGTGTTTCCATCACAACACACTGTCTTTTGTGTAGTCTCAGAACTGCACAGTAAGTTATGAGTGTTCAACGATGAAGTTTTGTACCACACAATATCTGCAACTACGATGCTCTAAGTAAGTATCGCGCACTATAGATCCCAGATCTAGTATCAGAGCAGGTTTATCAGAGAAAATTTTATCACAGTAAGTTTCAAGAGAAACATCTATGTTGTAAGGTGACTGTTGAAATCATAAATCATGGCTTCTATTTAAAATATGCAACCTCCCACTTTTACAGGTAAAAATTATGAGTTATGGTCCTTGACCATGAAGGAATTATTTCGGGTTCAAGATGTGTGGGAGATAGTTGATAATGGCTATGTGGAACTAGCAGATCAAGCAGCATATAATTCCCTCACACAAGCTGAGAAGGATGCTACAAATTCTTAGAAGAGATTTTGAAACACTGTCAATGAAAGACTCAGATTCAGTAGAGTCATTTTACACCCATGTAATTGGCCTGATAAACTAGATTAAGCCTAATGGAGAAAACATTGAGGATAGGAAGGTTGTTGAGAAGGTACTTAGGATTCTTTCTCCTAATATATCAATAATGAACAGAGATTAAATATATCAAATATGTCATTATAAAATGCATTTTTTGCGCAATCATCTATAAGTTGTGGAAGAGGAAGGGGCAGAGCTAAATCTAGAGGCGGAGGAAGGAGTTAGGCTAGAGGAGGACGTAGTAGCAGTCCTACAAATACTACTGGAAGAGGTTAAAATCAAAATAACAGTCACCCAAGTGATTATAGATTTGATAAATCAAAGATTATGTTTCGTTATTATAAAAGGTATGGACATTATGCATATGAATGCAGAAAGAGAAGGTATAATCAGAACAAGCAAGGTAAATATCATTCAAACAATGCAAATAGTCCCAACAACCCTATGTTTATGGCACGCGCTGAAGCAATGCCAATAATTTCCCTCGTTGAATACAATATTTCTCAAGAAAGTCGATGTGACATATGGTATCTAGATTTTCGTTGCAGTAATCACTTGATAGGAAACTTATAATTTTTTTCTAGTTTGGATAAGTCAGTCCAAACTAAAGTTACACTTGGAACCAACATCCAAGTCACTGCCTTAGGTAAAGGAAATATTAACATTTTAACCAAACAGGGAGAGAAAAATGTTATGCCTGATGTATGTTATGTTTCTGGCCTAAAGCATAACTTGATGAGCAAAGGATAGTTGTTACAGAAAGGATATAGAATCTACATGGAAGATAATCACTATGTGATTTTGGATAGATATCCAAGCAATCAACTTATTACAAGAATCTATATGAAAAGCAACAAAATGTTTCCATTGACATTGAAACCATCCATGAAAGAGAAAAAAAATGAAACCTATTTATGGAGCAAAATGCGTGCACTCTAACATTGCATTCAAAGCATAAAGTGAAGAACTATGTGTGTGTTGTTCTAAAGAATAAAAGGTTAGTGAACGTAGTTCGAAGAAAGAAAAAGATGTTAGTGCAGAGTTGGAGGCAGTATTCCAATCTAAAGTGTAGGATGATTCCTAGCTGTGGCATTTTAGATTTCGACATTTAAATTTTGGAGGTCTAAAGATGCTACATATAAAGGATATGGTGAAAGGATTTCCATTAATTGAAAAACCAGAAAGAATATGTGAAGGGTGCATCCTTAGAAAGCAACATAGAGAGTCGTTTCCAATTGGAAAGACATGTAGAACAAAAGCTCCACTGAAAATTGTACATTCAAATATCTATGGAGCAATGCGAACACCATCTATAGGAGGAAGAACCTATTTTCTTACATTTATTATTGATTTCTCAAGAAAAGCATGGATTTATTTACTAAAACATAAATCTAATGCATTTGAGTGTTTTTATCATTTCAAATCATTTGTGGAGAAGAAAAGTGGTTATTACATCAAGGTTCTAAGAACTAATAGAGGTGGTGAATATGTTTCAAGAGAGTTTCAGAACTTTTGTAAAAATCATGGCATTCAGAAGTCATTCATTGTGTAGTATACACCACAATAGAATGGTGTTGTAGAAAGGAAGAATCGAATCATCATGGAGATGGCGCACAATATGTTAGAAACCAAACATTTGTCAATTGAGTATTGAGCTAAGAAAGTAGCAACTATAGTATACATCATGAAAACATGTCTAACAAAGAGTGTGAAAAACAAAGTTCCGCAAGAAGTCCTGACAAGTATAAAGAATAATGATGTGCACTTGAAATTATTTGGTTGTGTCGCATACGCACATGGTCTATATGAGATGAGAAATAAGTTATATAAAAAAGGACATAAATGTATATTTGTTGGGTACTCTGAAGATACAAAAACGTACAAGCTGTATAAACCTGTTGCAAGAAAATGTATAATAAGCCACAATGTTCAATTTGTGGAGAATGAAGCATGGGATGGAAGCGTAGAAAAGAAAGTTAGAATTTATTGATGTTATTTGGTATGATGACATAGAGGATGAAGTAGTTCAAACACCATTTATAATTCAGTGTGCAGTTCCTTCTAAAATAGGAATTGCGACACATATCTCAGCTCAAACTACTCCAGTGAGATTTGTAGATGTGCATTCTACACCTAGAGCACAACAAACTCCAACAAGAAGTCCAAGTAGTTATACATCTCCAGATCCAACATTAGCAAGTCTGTTACCAAGGAAGAAAAGAAGTTTGCATGACATCTACAATCTTGTCACAACAAATTCATTTTCAGTATTTGGTTTGTTTTAACAAATAGATGATCCTTTATCTTTTGAAGAAGCTATCAAAGATTATGTATGGGCATAAGCCATGGATGAAGAAATTAAATGAATAGAGAACAATCAGACGTCGAAGTTAGTAGAGGTACCAGATGACAAGGATGTGATAAGTGTCGAATGGATTTATAAAACCAAGCAAGATGTAGATGGAAATGTGCAAAAGCACAAGGTGAGGTTAGTTGCAAGGGGTTTTACACAACAATCTTGAATTGATTTCAATGAAACATTTGTGGTAGTTGTGCGCATGGACATAGTCAGAACTGTGCTAGCCATTGCTGCGCAAAATGAATGGCTTGTTTATCAAATGAATGTAAAGTTATAATTTTTGAATGGTCATTTAGAAGAAGAAGTATATGTGGAAAAACCACAAGACTTTGAGATTCCACAAGAAGAAAACAAAGTATATAGATTGAAGAAAGCATTGTATGGATTAAAGCAAGCTCACAGAGATTGGTACAGTTTCGTAGATTCCTATATCACTCAAAATGGATTTCATAGAAGTGAATTTGAGCCAACATTGCATATCAAATACAATTAGAAAGGTAATATGTTAATTCTTTTTTTATTTGTAGATGATTTTATTTTTACAGGTGATTTTGGCATAGAAGAATTTAAGTTAGTCATGAAAAATGAGTTTGAAAGGACTCATTTGGGGCTTATGAGATAGTTTTTGGACATTCATGTTCGCGAGTCCAAAGATGGTATATTTATTTCACAATCTAAATATGCACATGAAATTTTAAAAAGATTCAACATGTTAAATTCCGAAGCATCCACAACACCTATCATAACATGATTGAAATTAAGCAAGAAAGATGAAGGGTCCAATGTGGATCCCACTCTATTTAAAATATTGGTAGGAATCCTTCTGTATTTGAGAGCAACAAGGCCTCATATTATGTATGGAGTGATCTTTATTTCAAATTTCACATAAAATCCAAAGGAATCCCATTGGAAGGTAGGAAAATGAATTTTGAGATATGTGAATGGAACAAAAGACTTTGGCATTAAATATTCTACTTCACAAGATTTTAGACTTATTGGATATACTGACAATGATTTTGGAGGAAACATAGATGACACGAAAAGTACCTCTAGCTACACATTTCATTTTGGAACATGTATAGTCATGGGCATCAAGGAAACAACATATTGTGACTCTTTCTTCAGCTAAAGTTGAATATGTTGTAGGTACAAGTACAACTTGTCAAGTGGTTCGAATGAGAAGAATGTTAAAATATTTGCTATAGGAACAACACAAACAAACTACAATGTTTTGTAATAAGAACTCTGCCATCACAGTATCCAAGAATCATGTGTTTTACAAGAAAACCAAACACATTGATACAAGGTATCATTTTATCAGAGAATTAGTGAATAACAAAAAAAATTGCTTAGAATTTTGTAGGTCTAAGGAAAAAATTATAGATATATTTACAAAATCTTTGGCAAGGGATACATTTCATAAACTGCGTAATTGTTTAGGAGTCGGTGCACTCGTAGATATTTCATAGTTCATGCAAACTTAAATTTTTGATGTAAATTTCGTGTTTTGTAATCTGACCTACTAATAATTAAGGGGGAGTTTTGGAAATATTAATTATAGTTCATGATCTTTACGCTTACGTCGACTGTATCTGTCACGTTAAGAAGGGATGTTATTTAGTTAGACGCGACAAGAAAAAGTGTTGCCAGGAACGCTATAAATGAGTCGGTCTTTTATCTCTCTCAAGCCTTGTTATGCAGGTAGAGTGAGTCAAATTTATTGT
This sequence comes from Picea glauca, assembly GCA_000966675.3. Classification (NCBI taxonomy): domain Eukaryota; kingdom Viridiplantae; phylum Streptophyta; class Pinopsida; order Pinales; family Pinaceae; genus Picea; species Picea glauca. The sequence goes on along the minus strand of JZKD02S1679622.1, from coordinate 224,066 downwards.
TGTCTTAAATGTTAAGTCGGTAAGTTTCTACATGAAGTATATGTCTTCATCTTTATATGTCTGAGTCTATAGGTAGTCGATAGAGACAAAGAGAACAAAGTTGATAGTTAGCAGCAACAACAACTATGTAAGGAGTTGAAGAAGTCTGACAGAACAAGCCCTATTTTCCAGGTTTGTAGAATTTGTTGGAGCTGAAGTTCTTCACAGTATTCTGTTTTGTAATAGTTCGTAGCATTTGAGACGAGTAATATATTTGAGTGTTGACATTTCTAAGTTCTGTTGTGTTCAAAAATTTCAAAAATAGCTTCTCTTTGTTTCTTCACAAGTTTAAGTTAAGTTCTTGAATTTGAATTGAAAATATATATATATGAGTTTATGTGTTGAGAGTAGCAAAATCTCAAGAATTTTTTTTATACTTGTTATCATCACAATCCGTAGCCTTTTTTGCAGTCTGATAATTGTGTAGTAATTTCTGAGTGCTTAGTGAAGTTGTGTACTGCACAGTATTTGTAATTGCGATGCTTTGATTAAGTACTGCGATCTGAGAATATCTTTAATATTATTTTTCATAATTATAAATAAAGGATTGTGATTTTAACCATTGTCTTTCCTTGCATGAAAAAAATATGTTAGATCTTTATTAAAAAAAGTGATTAGAATGATTAACATTATAATAGAAGATCAAATTAATAACTTCAAAATATGTCATTTATTTACTGGATGCATGGAGGGATTCTTTATAGAAACGTCTACTTCCATGTCTATTGTCTATTGTCCTAAGAACCTCCATTCATTGTGCAACTAGCAATCATTCCAAGGAGAGGATATGTGGGGCCGCAACCAAGTCGGGAGCATAATTTCTGGTTGTGGGTAGCCATTGACATGGAACTTTCTTCATGTATTTAATCATATTTTTCTTTACCATATGTGTCCTTCAATCTAATTCGATGATGAATTCCCTACTTAATTAATTTTTGGTTGTGTGTAGGCATGAGCATGGCACTGTTTTCATGTATTTAGTCATACTTTCCTTTAGCATCTCTATCCTTCAGTCTAATTTGATGATGAATTATGTTATTAATTAATTCAGTGCCCATGTGATTGACCATGTGCATAGAAATCAAGGAAGTGTCGACGATCACTGTGCTCGAAAGGCTTCGTACTATATCGTGACAGTAAATTAAAAGAATAAATTTGATCTTTTTCCAGTGGCTTCTTTCCATGGTGTTAAGAAGGATTTTGAGCCTTTGGGATGAGTAAGGTATTATATTAAGATAGTGTATTTTTCTTTTAAGATTTAAATGTTATATTTATGATTTTCTGTAAATAACCTGTGTTTTGGAATATGGTTTAATAAATGTATATCTAAAATTAATACATAACAAAAAGCCACACTACTCAACATTCAACATTGACATGAATATAATTGTATGCAAATAAGGAATGTTGATAAATTTTGGATCATTCTTAAACTCCAAATCACTCCAATATACATACAAGAATTGTGCTAGCAATTAAATGTATCATTTGTTTTTCATCTCTTACATACATATACAAACAACTCTTCACTTCTCTCAAGGGAAAAGTGTTTCATGCGCCAATTCATTATACCCTCAACTGCTGATACACATACAAACAATTCTTCACTGCTCTCAAGGAAAAAGTGTTTCATGTGCCAACTCTTTATGCCCTCAACATCTCACACAAGTAATGAAGTAATCTCTCCATCCATTTTGATGAGGAGATAAACGCTTTCCTTGCTTTATTATCACGAACCTCTCACCTTACCCATTTGAATCTCAACTATGACAAGGTCTGGGAAGATTCTTATGGAGACAATCGACAACATGAAAACTATATGAAGAAAACGAATTGCCCAACCAATTAAATCACACAATGCCATTGCACTGGAAAGAGGAGCAATGAAATAGAAATATATTAAAGTTACTCTTGACAATTAAACACCTCCACTCATCAAAAGGGCCAATATCAATGTGAACGCCCAACCAACAGTCTACCATGGGAATGGACGAGCGATCTCTTCCACATATCATCATGGCCATGCCCATCAATAATAACATGAAGAGTAGTGACGTGTTTGTGAAGAATCTGAAAAGATGGATTTAAGTGCTCACTAAGAGTCACGCCTAGAAAACACAGATTCAAAAAATAAACTATGTTTGAAAATCTGATCAATGAATATTGGCTATAGCATATGAGAAACAAAAGTAAAAACTCACATATCAAATTATGGAAAGGACTGTCACAATTGTTTTATTCCAAACAGTTAAAAGATGGTACAAAGTACCTCTATTACAAAAAAAAATAAGAGTAAGCTTTGTTTTTACACAGAAAAAATTCATAATGTTACAGTGCACAAATAACACAATTTTATCACTAACGAAACTTACTAACTCACTTAGCATAAACAAGAATTAATTTCTATAAATAGAGTTTGATGGGTGAATGCAAATGAAACGTGGATATTTAAGAGGAGAGACTATCAGGTCTGCTTGTTGTTAAATATATAAGGCTTCCAACCAACTTCTTATAGAGAGTTGGATCAACATATGATCCCTCATCATATTTGCTAATTTTAGTACCAGTTGCCATTGGTGTTGCAGTTGGTTTACAATTCAACATTCTAAACCTTTTCAATACTTCATTTGCATATTTAGTTTGACAAATGAAGATGCCATCATCAGATTGATCCACTTCAATTCCAAAAAAATATTTCATCAATCCTAAATTAGTCATCTCAAACTCCGTTTTCATGGCATTTTTAAAATCACGTACAGATAGATCTCCAGTAAAAATTAGGTCATCAACATACAGACACACAATCAAAATTTTACCTTCCTGGATTACCTTTGTATATAGATTTGGTTGATTTGAAATTCTCCTGAATCCAACAGTAATCAGGTACTCATCAATCCTACTATACCAAACTCTGGATGCCTGCTTCAATCCATATAAAGCTTTCTTTAACTTGTAAACTTTATCTCTTTGCTTATCAATCTCAAACGCTGGAGGTTGTCTTACATAAACCTTTTCTTCCAAACATCCATTCAAGAATACAGACTTAACATCCATCTGATGCATGATCAATTTATTATGAGCTGCAATAACTAAGACTATCATCACTGTGTCAATTCTTGCTACAGAAGAAAAAGTTTCATTGTAATCAATATCGGGTTGCTGACTAAACCCCTGAGCTACAAGTCTTGCCTTGTACTTTTCAACTTCACCTTATGCATTCAGCTTAGTCTTATAAATCCACTTAACACCAATGCTCTTCTTACCTTCATGTAAATTGACAAGATCCCAAGTGTTATTTCTTTCAATGGAATCAATCTCCTCATCCATTTCTTTTATCCAAAAATCGTCTTTAACAGCTTCATTAAAACTTACAGGATCACATGCCATTAATGCAAAATTTGAAATATGATCTACTTCTTCATTCTGATCATATAATTCTTTTAAGCTTCTAGTTTTCTGACCTTTAAATATGTTTTTCAATGAAGCTAAAGTAGGATTTGATTCGCTACTTACCTGTGAATCTATTTGATGTCCACCATGTCCAGATGGCTCACCACGCTCATGGGTTCTTGGCATTCTAAATTGAGATGGGCTGAAAACTGGTGCTTCCCTTGTAGCACTTCTCGCTACAGGTATATGTGCATATGGAACCAACTGTCCATCTCCTTCAGCCTGCTCAGCTCCATTATCATCTTCACGGGGTAACACAACTCCCTCTGAAATAGATTTATCAATACTTCCATCCCAGGCTTCCTCTTCTTTAAATTGAACATCTCTATTGATTACATACTTCTTGGTGATGGGATTGTAGAGTCTCTATGACCTAGACTCTTCATTGTATCCAACAAATATACATCTCTTGCTTCTGTCATCCAACTTCCTCCTCATTTTTTCAGGTACATGCGCATATGCTATACATCAAAAAATTATGAAATAAGAAACATTGCAAGGCTTACTGTCCCAGGCTTCCTGAGGTACATGATTCCTCACAGTCTTGGTCGGACTCCTATTCAATATAAAGATAGAGCAAACAATTGCATCTCCCCAATATTCATTTGAAAGATGCTTCTCTTTCAACATGCTTCGAGCCATATTCATGATGGTCCTATTCTTCCATTCTACCACTCCATTCTGCTGTGGAGTATATTGAGCAGTAAACTGCCTTTTAATTCCATAAAAAACAAAAAATTCAATGAATTAATTTACTTTATACTCACCTCCTCTATCAGACCTCGGGATCTAAATGGTTCGACCACTCTCATTCTCAACCATAAACTTAAACCTCTTGGAAACTTCAAAGGCTTCTGATTTGTGCTTCAACAAATACAACCAAGTCTTCCTACTGAAATCATCAATAAAAGTCATAAAATAAACACTACCATTCAAAGAAGGTGTTTGCATAGGTCCACACAAATCCGTGTGGACAATTTTCAATGGAATTTTTTCTCTGTAGGAAACACCTAAAGCAAATTTGTTTATGTGATGCTTCCCAAGTCTATAGATCTCACAAGAGCTTCCAGGTTGTTGAATAAAGGGCAACCCCTTTACCATCTGCTTCTTCTGTAATATATCTAAGCCACCAAAATGTAAATGACCATATCTAAAATGCCATAACCAAGATTCATCTAAACTTCCATCTTTATAAGAATTCAAAGAACCACTCAAAACATTTCTCATAACAAGTGGAAACATTCTATTCTTGGTCATCTCTACCCTTGCAATCAACTTTTGTTAGGTAATTTATCATAGATTGTACATGCCTTATTCTTGAAGAATACTCTGTACTTTTTATCCAACACTTGTCCAACATTAATAAGATTGCATTTTAAACCATGCACGTAATAAACATTGTCAATATTTCTTCTTTGATTATTCTTAGTGTAAACTGGAACTACACCTTTACCATTAACTATAACCTTACAGTCATTTCCTAGTTTTACTTAAGACTGAATACTAGTATCTATAGAAGAAAATAAATCCTTATTACCAATCATGTGGTTACTGCAACCACTATCGAAAAACCAAATATCATTAGCACTTTCCTGAGTGATATTGCAAGTCAAGAAGACAGGATTTTGATCATCCTCAGACTCATTTGTGATATGTTCAGATTGCTTTCCAGCATCTGCCTGTTTCTTCCAACATTTGCTAGCAAAATGACCAAACTTCTTACAATAATAGCATTCTCTGATTTTATTGCTACCGGGATTTGTTGCTTCTCCCTCTTAAATTAGGAGGATACTGCTAGGACTTCTTGTCAGACTCTGATTCAGTTATGTTGTCCCTTCGACCAAGAAATCAACCTCCTCTTCCACAATTATAAGACCTTCCTCTACCTCTGCCTCTGGTAACATGCAGTGGGGATTTGAAAGCATGCTCCATTGATCCTTCTTCATGTCTAGATATCCTAGATTTATGAGCAACAAGAGAACCAGTTAATTCATCAATTTGCATTTGACTTAAATCTTTAAATTCCTCTATGGGTACAACTACAGGTTCAAACTTCTTGGCTAAACTTCTCATCACTTTCTCAATAACTCTCTTATTCTCAACATCATCTCCATACTACCTATGCTGGTTCACAACATTCATCACTTGAGTCATGAAAGTATCAACACTTTCATTATCCTTCATCTTGAAATTTTTGAAGTCCCTTCTTAAGTTCTGCAACTTAACTATATTCACCTTGGACACACCTTGATAACAGGTTTCAAAGATATCCCAAGCCATCTTCGAAGATACAACACTAGAAATCTTCATAAAAATGGATTCATTTAATCCTTGCTTGATTAATCCAACAACCTTGTTATTATTTTTCTTGTTTTCCTTCAACAAAACACGGTCAGCATTAGAGAGAGCCAATTCTGCTGCTACATCAACTGGCTCAGCATAACCATCAATAACATAGGTCCATAAATCCTGAGAACATAAAATCGTCCTCATTCGAATATACCAAGAATCATATGACTTCTCGCTCAGGACAGAAACCTGAACCTGAAAAGAGCTACTACCCGACGCAGCCATTTATATAAAATTTGAAAGGAATCAAATAAAAATTGGCACAGGAAAATTAGAGGGCAAAATTGGGCACCAACAGGAACGATCTGCACTGAACTAAGCAATAGCAAGATAGACTCCAGGCGAGGCTCTGATACCAAATGTGGAAAAATGGAGGCACATTGCAGTTCGGCTTTCGGCGTTTACAAACACCCAACACAAAAATAGAACAACTATTCCAGAATCATAAAACGCCAACACCCTGTGGCCCCGCACTTCGGGTTTGGAGTTTTTGAGCTCCACGAGCTCAAAATCCAACGTAGAGAACTCTGCGCACTCCAACAAAAAATGATACGAGAAAATGTTCTCAAAATACAATGGAGAGAACACCGCGCGCTCCAACAAAAAAAGATACGAGAAAAATGCTCTCAAATTACAATGGAGAGAACACCGTGCGCATACCCGAATGGCAATTTTTTTATTATTATTATTCAATGTTCTTTCATCAATGATATATTCCTGATATGGAAATCAATCCGTTTCAGGGATAAATAACAATAATTTCCTAATTAATCGCCCATTCGATCTTAGAAAAGATGTCGATAGTATCTTGTGGTCTTCAAAGGTTAAGACAACTACGGTTTGAGCAATTTAAGACAAATCGGTAAATCGGTGCTAAATCCTCGAGTCTTGAAGGGTCAAGACAGCCACCGATCCACCGTTATTCAGGCGGTGAAATTATTACTATCCAACATATCTAAAGAGAAATGACCCTCCATCATGCATCACCACTTAAAATTTGTATGTCTTTCCTACAACGTGTATAAATATGCAATTTACAATACAGAGACCTAATTTAAGAAGCTAATATACCACAAGAGAGCAGTGACCCTGCATCCTGCATCACATATGTATATCTAGCATTAATACATAACACAAAGTCCACGTTACTCGGCATTGACATGAATATAATTGTATGCAATGAAGGAATGGCGATCAATTTTGGATCAGTCTTAAACTCCAAATCGCTCCAACATACATACAAGAATTGTGCCAGCAATTAAATGTATCGCTTGTTCTTCATCTTTCAAGGAAAAAGTCAACAACTCTTCACTGCTCTGAAGTAAAAAGTCAACAAGTCTTCACTGCTCTCAAGGAAAAAGTCAACAACTCTTCTGCTATCAAGTAAACAGTCAACAACTCTTCTGCTCTCAAGCAAAAAGTCAACAACATACAGTCAACAACTCTTCACTGCTCTCAAAGAAAAAGTGTTTAATTACCAACTCTTTATACCCTCAACATCTCATACAAGTAATGAAGTAATCTCTCCAGCCTTTTTGATGAGGAGAGAAACGCTTTCCTTATTGTATTATCACGAACCGGTCACCTTACCCATTTGAATCTCAACTAAGACAAGGTGTGGAAATATTGTTAATGAGAAAATGCACGACGTGAGAAAAAAATGAACCAAACGAATTGTCCAACCAATTAAATCATACAATGCCAACGCACTGGAAAGAGGAGAAACGAAATAGAAATAGATTAAAATTACTCTCGACAATTAAAGATCTCCACTCAGCAAAAGGCCCGATATCTATGTAAACGCCCAGCCAATAGGCTGCCATGGGCATGGACGGGCGGCCTCTTCCGCATATCATCGCGGCCGCGCCCGTCAATAATAACATGAAGAGTAGTGCCGTGTTTGTGCCGTTTCCGGACTCGGAGGAAGAGGGCGATGGAATCTTCCTATCAGGGAAAAAGCGGTTCAGAACAATGTTCACGCACGAGCAGGAAGAGTCGGAGAAACAGGGGTAAGGAAGATTACCGAGGGAAGAAGCATTTCATAACAAAGTTTACGCACGAGGGTTTCTATACAACATGGTTGGTTTGAACGATCAATTTTGTACAAAAGCTCTCCATAAATATATGCCTTCCATATAACTACAATGAAATACAATAAAATGGAAAAGTAGTTTGGGAATGTCCTAGTTATAATAAAATATTAAAATATTATTCTTCAGGTGGGTGATTGGTTTTTTTTCTAAAAAATAATGTTAAATGTTTTTCTATGTATATAAAGCTCACAGAGATTTGAATATACAAGGAGAGCAACCCAAACAATTAGTCTCGCTATCTTTGGCTGATTTTTTTTTTTCGTGCAAGAGTGTTTCTTGCTTCAGTTCCACATTTTCTTCCAACCTTAATGCCTTTCTAGTAATGTCTATTTGTTTAAAGAGCTTGTTAAATCAATCAAGCTAAAAAGGGAGTAATGAAGGAAGTGGTTGGGAAATCCAACTTGATATCACAGATAAACAATTTTGTTATTAAAAAAGAAAAATAATATATATTTTTATAAATAAATAATAATAATAATAAATTACTGTTTTCACATATATTACTGTTTTTACATATGTTTACCAGTAAAATAGTTAGGGGAAGAGGTCTCATACATTAGTAAAATAGTTTGACAGTGACTTTCAAAATAGATTATTATTATTATTGAAATAAATTAAAATTATTTATTCTTAATTCATTTAATTTAAATTTTATTTAGCTCTTACATTTATTGAAAATCTTCTTAATTAATAGTTTTTCAATCATATTTGTGATTTTTGTGGATAAGATTTCATATGTGTTAAAAATATTAATTATAAGTAGTGTGCTTTAAGCTTACATCGACTCTGCCACAATAAGGAGGGGCATTATTCAATTAGACACGACAAACAAGGAGCGATATTAATGAGTTGATATTTTGTGTCTCTTGAGCCTTGTTATGCAGATAGAGTCAGTCGAATTTATTGTTGTCTTAAATGTTAAATTGGTTAGCTTCTACAGGAAGTCTCTGTCTTCATTTTTATATAAGTCTATAGGTAGTTGATAGAGACAGAGAGAAAAGGAGTTGAAGAAGTCTGAGAGCACAAGCTTTGTTATATATATATATATATATATGCAAGTTTATGTGTTGAGAGTAGCACATCATCAAGAAATTGTTTTATAAGTGTTATCATCATAGTACATAGTCTTTTGTGCAGTAAGTTTCGAGTGCTCAACAACAAAGTTTTGTACCACACAGTATTTGTAATTGTGATGCGCTAAGTAAGTATTGCACGTTATAGATATGAGATGTAGTATCAGAGATGGTTTATCAGAGAAAGTTTTATCAGAGTAATTTTCTAGAGAAGTAGCTCTGTTGTAAGGTGACTGTTGAAATCTAAAATCATGGCTTCTATTTCAAATCTGCAACCTCCCACTTTTACAGGTAAAAATTATGAGTTATAGTCCTTTACCATAAAGGAATTATTTCGGGTTCAATATATGTGGGAGAGAGTTTAAAATGTCTATGTGGAACCAACAAATCATGAAACATATAATTCCCTCACACAAGATGAGAAGGATGCTACAAATTCTTAGAAGAGATCTTGAAACTATGTCAATGAAAGACTCAGATTCAGTAGATTCATTTACACCCATGTTATTGGCCTGATAAGCCAGATTAAGTTTGATGGAGAAACCATTGATGATAGGAAGGTTGTGGAGAAGGTACTTAAGATTCTTCCTCCTAAATTTCATAGTCTTGTTGCAGTGACTTTAGAAGAAAACAAATATTTGAGTCAGTTTAGTCTAGATGAGCTGCAAGCCTCCCTCATCAATCATGAACACAGATTAAATAGATCAAATATGTCTTTATAAAATGAATTTTATACATAGTCATCTATAAATCGTGGAAGAGGAAGGGGGAAAGCTAACTCTAGAGGCATGGAAAGTAGTTATGCTAGAGAAGGACGTAGTAGCAGTCCTGCAAATACTGGTGGAAGAGGTCAAAATCAAAATAACAGTCAACCAAGTGATCATATATTTGATAAATCAAAGGTTCAGTGTCATTATTGTGGGATTTGATCCATAAGGATTACACATACCCAGGTGGGTAGAAGCGATTTCTCAAAGCTTCAGAAAGTCGAGCCCGAGTTTTAATGGGTTTCGAAGTAGAGGATTTCAGAGCATCCCTAATATCTATCACAAATGTGGTTTTCTCTTGCTCTGTATCCCACCAAGCTTGTGCGAGTCCTTCTAATTGCAAGGCAACAATCTGGAGTTTTCTTTCCTTAGTAAGGCTTGGACATGTATTAAAATAGGTGGATAGGCTACAGATCCAAGACTCCACCATTTCACCATTGGCTTTCCCAACAAATTTTGGTAGTTGGATTCAAGTGTCCAATCAGAAGGGATTTGGATTGTTTTGTTGCTTTATTTTGAGCAGCTCATTGAGGACGGAGGCAAGATATTTGATGGGATTTGATGTGTTGGAATCTGAGTCGAAAACCAAAGGATCTTTGCATGGAGGCATTTTGAGGCGAACTGAAGAGAAAATGCGCCCCTAGGTTGCAATGCAGAACAAAGGACTCTGTTTTGAGAATAGAGGACTCAAAACCCTGAAGCAATAGAGCTTGAACTGGTCTAGAGGAAGAGATTTGTATTGTTTTAGATCTATGGAACTCCTCTCTATGGAAATGGGCATGTGGGCGCCCTTGGGGCTTATGAGCTTCTTGCATAAGAAATGGAAACCTTGGAATGGGCAAACTCTCGATTATTTCATAAAAAACCCAAAAACATTTGGCTCAATATTCAAGATCGGAAGCTTTTCCATGGATCTTTAGGCTTTGATACCAATTTATCTTCCTAAGAAGTCGATCTACAGAATAATGTGACCACAAAATCAATAGCTCGACTTATGACCAAAAAATCTCCTCAGGGGCGCAAATCTAAACAGGGGTGCACCATTAGTTTGGGTGACCAAGCAAATGGGGATCCAAACTGAGGTTCCTCAAGACTGGACAAGAGGTTTTGGCGATCTCAGAGTGACCTTTGGGGATTAGTGGGAGAATCGCAGTGCAACCATGGAAGAGGGTGAACTCACTTAGTTCCCATAAAGAAGAAACCCACAAGGGCACAAACCCTAGTTGGTGCACCCTCCCTTCTACCTCAGAAAACTCGAAGGAAAAGATTTTCTCCCTGAGAGAGTGGATAGATGATGAGATAATATTGCTCTCATAGGTGGAATCATGGAAAATGGAGTCACCAGGAGGCAACCATGAAGGAAGGCGCACTAGTTATTCTTCAAAAAAACCTAAAAATGAAATTGTCGTGAATGTAAAATGCAAACTCAGAAAAGAAAAAAACCAAGACACATAGCTTCAGAAGAAAAGGTAAGAATGCTTTATTTTAGACTCAATTCACCTTATATACCAAGGGAACCATTTATTTTACATATATTTAATTCATCATCAAAAGGTGAAGAAGTGTTTTTCCTAGGTGATTGACTTGTGCACCCTAGGTGGGCATTCCCCTAGGTGGCCTCCTTGGCCCAATGGATGTGGCATTTTAGAATTATACATTTAAATTTTGGAGGTCTAAATATGTTACATATAAAGGATGTGGTGAAAGGATTTCCATTAATCAAAAAACCAGAAATAATATGTGAAAGATGAATCCTTGGAAAGAAACATAGAGAGTCATTTTGAATTGCCAAGTCATGTAGAGAAAAATCTCCACTAGAAATTGTACATTGAAATATCTATGACGAAATGAAAATGTAATCTATAGGAGGCAACACCTATTTTCTTACATTTATTATTTATTTCTGAAGAAAGACATGGATATATTTTCAAAAACATAAATTTAATGCATTTGGTTGTTTTCAATAGTTCAAATCACTCATGGAGAAGAAAAGTGGTTATTACATCAAGGTTCCAAGAACTGATAGAGGTGGTGAATATGTTTCAAGAGAATTTCATAACTTTTGTAAAAATCATGGCATTCACAAGCAATTCATTGAGCAATATACACCACAACAGAATGGTGTCACAGAAAGGAAGAATTCGACCATCATGGAGATGGCGCGCAGTGTGTTAGCAAACAAACATTTGTCAAATGAGTATTAAGATAAGGAATTAGCAACTAGAGTATACATCATGAATAGGTGCCTAACAAAGAGTGTAAAAAACAAAGTTCCGCAAGAATCCTGGACAGGTATGAAGCATAATGTTACGCACTTGAAATTCTTTGGTTGTTCGTATACGCACATGTTCTAGATGAGCTGAGAAAAAATTTAGATTAGATGACAAAGTACATAAATGTATATTTGTTGGGTACTCTAAAGATACAAAATCATACAAACTGTATGATCCTATTGCAATAAAAGTTATTATCAACTGCAATGTTCAACTTGTAGGGAATGAAGCATGGGATGGAAGTGTAGAAAGGACAGTTAGAATTATTGATGTTATTGGGCATGATGTAATAGAGGATGAAGTGGTTAAAACACCAATTATAAGTCAATGTGCAGTTCCTTCTAAAACTATAATTGTGACACATATCTTAGCTCAAACTACTTCAGTGAGATTTGTAGGTGTGCATTCCACACTTAGAGCACAAAAAAATCCAACAAGTAGTCCAAGTAATTCTACATCTCCAGAACCAACATTATCAAGTTTGTTACCAAGGAAGACAGGAATTTTTCATGACATCTACAATGTTGACACAAAAAATGCATTTTCAGTCTTTGCTCTATTTTAACAAATAGATGATCCTTTAACTTTTGAAGAAGTTATCAAAGATGATGTATGGGCACAATCCATGGATGAAGAAATTAAATGCATAGAGAACAATCAGACATGGAAGTTAGTAGATATACCAGAAGACAAGGATGTGATAAGTGTCAAATGGAATTATAAAACCAAGCAAGATGCAGATGGAAATGTGCAGAAGCACAAGGTGAGGTTAGTTGCAAGGGGTTTTACATAACAACCTGGAATTGATTTCAATGAAACATTTGTGCCAGTTGTGCGCATGGACACAATCATAACTGTGTTAGCCATTGGGGTAATATGTTTTCTTTATTATTTATCCCTCCTCACCCTCATCTAGGGAAATAATAGAGAAAACATATAAGGTGGGGGTGGGGGTGCGGGAGAATAATAGAGAAAACATAATATTATTATGTTTTATCTATTATTTCCCCCCACTCCCACTCCCACCCCCCACCTTATATTTTTTCTCTATTATTTTCTCCCAACCCCACCCCCTCATATATGAGGGTGAGGATGGAGACAATAATAGAGAAAGCTTACAACATTTTTTTACCTTAAAAAAAAAATTAAA
>JZKD02S1679622.1:198119-210822 GCA_000966675.3 Picea glauca | reverse complement strand
TTTTCTCTATTATTTTCTCCCAACCCCACCCCCTCATATATGAGGGTGGGGATGGAGACAATAATAGAGAAAGATTACAACAATTTTTACCTTAAAAAACAAAAATAACATATATTTTCATAAATATAATAATAATAATAATAAATTACTTTAATAGAGAAAACATATATGGTGGGGGTGGGAGTGTGGGGATATAATGGGCATCATTTTGGCCTCTCTTGAATAGCTTTCAATGAGTTTCAAAGTATAGGTAGGTTTTTCACTATGTTTATAAAATTATTGAACCTTATAGTATAAGGTTGTGTATAAATTTCTCAAGAAATCGAGGGAGAGAAGATGAAAAACATAAAAGAGAAATGGAGTAAGGGAAATTTTAAAGAATAAAATCATGGTGAGGGAGAGAAGATGGAAAACATAAAAGAGAAATGGAGGAACCAGAGAAACATGAGAGGTGGAAAATATAAAAAAGAAATGAAGCCGGAGAAACATGGCAAACTTAAAAAATAGAAGCATGGTGACGTTCAACCACTTTACTAACACTTAAAGTAGTTAGGGTGAAAAATGATGCCCAACATTAATATGGTTATATAATATATGTATATATCAAATAATAATATGAATCATGAATCCTTTGATAAAATCCAAAATTTGAGATAGATTCATTCATACAAATTATAAGATAAATTATGAATCCTTTAATAAAATAAAAAAATTAAGATAGATTCACTCATACAAATGCTACTATCGAAAATTTGAGATAGATCCACTTATACAAATGCTACTATCTTAGACTCTGAACTATTTGGAAAGTTTATCAAATTTAGAAGTTTCATTGAAATTGAATGAAATTAACTCCATCGAATTTGAATGGAATTAACTCCATATATATTTTCCACTAAAAAAGAGTTAGTCCTTATATTTCCCAATATAAATCTACACAAATTTAAATTCCGCTTATAATTAAATCTACACAAATTTAACTTCTGCTTATAATTGAATAATGGCTTAAATATTTTGAAGCTAGAATTATATGAGCCTTAGTCATCTCCACTCTTCCACCATGATCAATGCAAAAAAATTCTAGTAATTGCATTCATTCCATTTCCATTTAATATTTTTAATGCTTTTATCCACTTTGATTTGAATTTAGCTTCCATTAATTTCTTGCTAGCTTGCTCTATATCACACATATAGAGGAAGAATTCATTTTTTTTTAGAAAACTAAATCATTCCTTTTATGTCACTCAGATTATGTTATTTTTCTGGTTGGTCCTCCACATTCCATCATAGAAAAGTTATAATCATTGTCTTATGTCTTCCACGCATCTTCCTCTTTTATACTCCCTTGATGGTAAGTTGATTTGGCGTCTAGTTTGGTGAATAATTCAGTGGTTTGTTGTAGCTAGTCTAACAAGACATCAATCCTTGGTAGAGGATATCTATTCTTGATGGTGATTTTGTTCAGGGTACTTTGATACTCGCTTGATGGTAAGTTGATTTGGCGTCTAGCTTGGTGAAGAATTCAATGGCTTGTTTCAACTAGTGTAACAAGACATCAATCTTGGTAGAGGATATCTATTCTTGATGGTGATTTTGTTCAAGGTGCAATAGTGAATGCACATCTCCAACTTCTATTTTTCTTTTGCTCCATGTGGCAACATACTAGGTATGATAACTCCCTTACAACTACTTCTTCACTTCATTTTCTTCAATGCTGGAATTTTCTATACAACACAATGTTAGGTATTGTTGATATAAAAAAAAACTAAATCTCGTGCTGAACCTCTCACTTGTGTGGTGGTCCCTCAGGATCTTCAAACATTTCCCTCTAGGCTTCAATAAATTGTTGTAATTGTTGGCACTACTTGCCACTACATTCTTCCAAGGGTTCCTTCATCCCCAACTTGCTTCCTACTCTCTGTTGTTTTCATTCTCTCAAAATTAGGGAGACAAACTTATTCATACTAGCACTAATAAAAAAGAGTTTGTCTTTGTCCTGTTGTGAATTTATGGAATATACCTTTCCATCATTGACCAGCCTAATTTTTTTTTCTCCTCCTAAAATATGTCATCTCTCACATACAACAATGGAATTCACAAAATGACTACACATACATCCAATGTAGAAACATCTTCAACCACTTCATCAACAAAGTTTTGTTAGATGGAGATCTTCAATCTCGATTGCTTATTCACTTCAATTCATCATCTTCCCTTACCTATCCAAAGGATTATGGTTGTTGTAACATATCCAATCCCCACTTTCAATTCCACATATTAACTTACCTAGTCGAGAGGTTATGACTATTGTAACATATTGTTGACGCTTGAATCTGTTAGGACTGAAATTGCAACCTCATGAGGATGCAAATCCTTCTAAGTTTTTATAGAGGTGGTACTCCTCTGTCCGAGATTTATAAAATGTTGGACTTTTAAATAAGTATGTCAAAGGAAAGTAAAATAGATATAATATAAAATGAAAAATATTTTTATCTTTCTTTTAAAAGGGAGTTCTTGAGAATGGACCACAAAACACAAACACATTCATACATTTAAAGCAAATAAACAGAATTTCTCACATCCATCATAGTAGGGATAAAGATTTCTAATGACATAAAAACTAAAAGAAAATGATGTGCATGCATAAGAGAACTTTGAAAGAGTGATACATGGTTAGGTCAAATGAATATAATGATAGATCAACTTCAAATACTTTATATTTAGAAAAAACTAGGTTACAAAGTATACTCAAGATTGTTCCCAAAATAGTTCTCTTGGAATTTCTTAAAAATATATAGTTCAATACATATTCTCTCAAATTAGCATTTGTTTGTCATAATGACTAGGATTGGGGCTCCCACGTACCATAAAGAAAATATGTATAAGAATGAATTTCATAGAAAGAAAAAAGTGGGCGACGGAAGACAGCAAGAGGTGGTGAGAAGAAAAAGTGTAATATCAGTCTTTGGTTACACCTTTCTATTTAAAGAGGTGGAGTAACTGGATGAAGAGATTGATAAAGACAAAAAGATGTGATGAGTATGAACCTACTATGATGGTATCTCACCCTTTCTCACTTTCTCGTTGATGTCCTTTTATGTCTTTCCTCGACGGTTATGAGAACCATCTTAACCGTCCTTTGCCCTTCATTGGTAAGCTTGTCGACAAATTTTTTGAACCACTCCTTGATGTAGATCTTCATTGGTGCCATGTTGATTTCATGCCAGATTTTTATATTGAATATTTCTCCTTCCAAGTCCCTTATATCAATCAAAATGTTGCGCAATGCTTCTTCAATATCTTGGTTTTTAATCGAATAATCAACTAGTCAGTTTTCCACATCATCTTCACCATATTCAAGGATGCCATATATTTTTTCAAATGACAGTCCTTTAAAGATCTCAACTTGTTCATCAAATTCTTTCGTGGTTGTTCCACCACAATCGGTTACAGAGGCATCGCAACTTTCTTCATTTTTCCTGTGAATTGCTAGCATGATAAACATCTCCTTATTGCGGCATACGAGTCCCTGAAGATTGACGACCAATAGAATCCCTCTATGATAATTTTGTGAGTAGTTTCAGAGTGTGAAAAGTGTCCACCACATATTCCCTCATGAAATTCTTTGATCAACATTGCAGCTTGATTCTCATGGACGCATCTTGACAATATACCATTAAAATTTCTTCTAAAAAGTATATCAACAATCGATACATATTGGTTCGTCTTTGTCTTGAGTGTCCTTCACTGCTTGGAACTCAATGTAACACGAAATTTCTCGGATCTTAAATAAAATATGATATCTATGTACCATTTTGAATCAGGTAATGGTTCTCCGACTGAGATTGAAATCATTCCATCAACTGAATCCCCAGTCATCATAAGTTTGCATAATCCTTATCCTTTTATTGACTTCAAAGGTTTGATCTCAATATCATACTCTTGAATTTTTGCTAACCAGTTGACCCATTTTCCTTCCCTCAATTGTTGATTTAGGAGCATCTTGACAGGGGATGAGGGGACGTAGGCAATCACATGAGAATTTAGTATATAATTCTGAAAGTGTGCCACAACGTTTACGAGGGCCAAAGCCTGTTTCTCAAGTTTTGAATACCTCAACTCATAGTCGTGTAAATTTTTTCTTATAAAACTTATGGGGAGCTCTTCTCCATTGATATTTTTCTAAGTGAGGACAAACGAAACAACTACCTCTGTAGCAAATGAATAGATAATGAAATCCTTTTGAAAATCTCGACTAATGAGGATGGGGGTGGTAGTGATGGCCCCCTTGATCTTATTGAATACTTCCTGAGTATTTGTTTTCCACTCAAACCTCTGTTCTTTTTTCAACAATAAATTGAAGGGTTTGATGATGCTTGCGTAATCAGGAACAAATCTTCGAACAAAATTAATTTTTCCGAAGAATGACTACACTCCCTTCTTTGATGTCGGGGGGTTGAGTTCATTAATCTATTTAACTCTTTTCGGGTCAATGTAAATCCCTTCCTTGCATACAATGTGGTCCAACAACTTTCCTTGAGTCACAACAAACACGCATTTATTTGGATTGATAGAGACGTCGTATGATCTACATATTTCAAATACTTTTCTTAAATGATGGATTTGATCCTCCCTTTTGCTTCAATGCATTGTCAAGTCATCTTGGTAGTCTCCCATTAACTTTCCTATTAGTCCATTGAACGCATGATCCATGGCTCTTTGGAATGTAGCCCCGACATTCTTCAAACCAAAGGGCATTATAGCATATTCATATGTCTCCCATGGTGTGATAAATGTTGTTTTTGTTGTATCTTATTCAACCACTAAAACTTGATTATATCTAGAGAAAATGTCCAACATAAACATGCATGTCGATCCCGTCGACTTCCAGAAAAAGGAAAATATAATATCTTAACAAAGAGAGCATTGGCCTTATGTGTCTTCGGTTAAAGAGAGCATAGGGATATCATCTGGATTTGATAATTAAGCTTCCAAAGCTAGATAATAGGCCTTATGTTTCTTATCCCTTGGAATGAAATAAATATTGAAAGAGATGAAAGATTCCATCAGTTCATTAACTCTTTTGAAATACAATTTAAGTCTTTCCTTTTTGATTTTGTATTTTTGGGTAACCTGGTTGATGACCAACTCTGAATCTCCAGTCACAGTGAGATGTTCTATTTTCATTCCTTATGCAAGGGTCATCCCCTGGATTAAAGCTTCATATTCTCCCTCATTATTCATGCATGGAAACTCCAGTCTTATAGCGTGAGGATGCATCGTCTTATCTGGGATTACGAGAACAATCCCAACTTCGTTCCCTGATTTAGAGCTTGCTCCATCGAACGACATTCTCCAGTAACCTTCAAATACACATTCTGGGACCTCCAAGTTTTGAACTCGTTCTAGGTTTTTGTTCTTCTCCAAGTCCAAGATAGCATAGTTTCTGATCTTGATGTCTACATAAGTCTTCCATTAATTCATTATCCTTCTTCTTGAAGGAGAAATGTTTTATGGGCTCTGAGGGTGCCTTAATCATTGCTCCCTCCTTGCCTGGTAGCATCATAAAAATATCATCGTTCATTATATATCCATCGATCATGGAGCTCCAATCTCTTCCTACAACAACCCCATATGCTAAAGGAAAGTCTACCACAATAATATTAAAAATTGTGATGATATGGGGAGTTGCGGTAATCCATGTACAGAAATCCTTGATTTCTCCGTATGTCGACACTTTTTTCAAATCTATGACATATATGCTCTTGCCAGTTCCATAATATTGAGTGCAAATCATGCCAATGCTTCCATATCCACGAGTGACATTATATTATTTGTCGCACCAGTATCAACTAAACAGTTATGTAATGCAACATCATGGTTTTCAATTGAGATGTAGAAGGATGGAATTTTACCTCTCAGCTTAGCAGTCGACGAGCTTTGGTTCTGTTTGGGAGTGGTAACCACAGCTTCCATTCTTTCCTATGGATCATCCAGCAACATCAAGATATTTTGCCTCTGCTGAGGAATCTTCAGCACTTCTGTAAAAGGCAAGGTTATCCTCAACTTACTTATGTCCTCTACGACACTGTACGTCATTTGAATTGAGCTTGTCACTACGAGTTTCCTTAAGGCTCCAACTGACACCTTCTCATTCGACACTTTTTCACTAGCTTTTTCCTTTTCTTTTTCTTTTTGTTTTTCTTTGTCGGAGTCGCTTTTATTCTTAGGTCTATTTACAAATCCTCTTGTCTGGGCGACATTTTTTTGTGAGTTAGCATCATTGTTTGCCTCTCCATATATATACATGGACACCTCGCATCCGTCCATCTGAATTGTCTCGGAGAATTCATCAGGTAAGTAATAACCTTACTCTTCGGTTAATTTCTCGTCACAGACATCATCCAAAACACTCGCATTTGGAGTGGGTTGTCTGGGAACCCTTGGTCTTGGTGGGTCTTCAATATTCTCGAATCTGACTATGTTTTCGAGCGAAGGGTTCCTCCTTTTTTTGAGAATTTGCATTCTTGGGTTTGGTATATAATTATCTCCCCTTATCAGGCTAGTTATTTAATTCTGCATCTGTTTGATGGTTCTATTCATCTGCGCAATCTCATTTATTTGCTTTGTTTCCAGTGTCGCCGCATGATCAACTTTTACGTCACGTATGGTTTCCTTAAAAAATCCTCCTCTCACCATTTGCTTCTGAGTTGTTCGAGGTTTAAACTCTTCATTTATTCTTGAGCTGGAAGCTCCTCGATTATCAATATGCAATGCCCCGATATGTCTTTTGACTCTTCCAAATATAATTTCGGGATCAACGACCGTTTCAATCATAATTTCTTCCATATCAATAGCCTTAGTCATTGCTTCCTCCATGGTATCCATATGGGACATTCTCATGGCATATTTCACATTCAGGGGCATTGCATTCTTATAGAAACCAAGAATGACTAGGTCATTCAGTGTTTTGTCTTCTGGGATTCTACTCAAAGTCTTATTGAACCTGAGATTAAAATATCATATCCTTTCATTCTTCCTTAACCCAATCTAGGTGAAATCTATGAGGAGGGTATGGTATGCAATTAGGGGGGAAAACATGCTTAGGAACATAATTTTGAGGTCATTCAATGAGTGAATGGATCTATTGGGAAATTTTGTATACCATTCATAAGCTCTTTCTAATAAAGTTTGCAAAAATAACCTCACCATGACATCATCATGTTCGACTCAGTGGAAGTCACAAATGTCAAGAAATAAATGAAAATGCCTCTTTGTATCAATTGTCCCATCTCCATAAAATTCCTTCAAGGTGCCCTTAGGGAGAGCTCGGAGTTCATTTTGTTCACCCATGATATTAAGAGGGGAACCTATGACCCTCCTTCTATTGCCAAACCCTAGGATTCCTTGGTTTCTGGAAGCATCTGTTTTGCCTCCTTGTCTCTCCTCATGATTTTCGATCTGGTGTTGTTCGTCTCTTGCTGCCATTTTTTAGGAGGTTTCAGAATCAAACCTCTCACTTCTAGGGACAAATATTTTTTCACTTTTACTCTGGGTGATGGGTCCCTTATACTCGTCGAGCTTTAGTCTTGACCTTGTTCTTGTGCTTCTATAGCCAATCTTTGATTTCTTCGATCTTTTCGTTCTTCTCTCCTTTTTCTTCGGATAATTTACCTTTCTTTTTCTTAGACTAAGATCTTCTAGGACCCTTCTAACTACTCTCGAGTCTGGGCTGTTGATATTACCAGATTAGATAACTGGTGGAAAATGCTTCGGTGATTATTCAGTCCAATTTCTAAATGGGGTTGGTTACCCTGGGGTAAATTAATATCTTTCTTTTAAAATGCTCAGCCAGGTTCCGAATTTTGAGTTGATGTCCCTAGTATGGTCACCAAAAATGTTGACGCTTGAATCTGTTAGGACTGAAACGACAACCTCATGAGGATTCAAATCCTCCTGTGTTTTTATAGAGGTGGTACTCCTCTGTCCAAGATTTATAAAATGTGGGACTTTTAAAGAAGTCCCTCAACAGAAAGTAAACTAGATATAACAGAAAACAAAAAATATTTTTATCTTTCTTTTAAAAGAGAGCTCCTCAAAATGGACTAGGAAACACACACATTCATACATTTAAAGAAAATAAACAAAATTCCTCACATCCATCATAGTAGGGCTAAAGATTTATGATGACATAAAAATTAAAAGAAAATGATCTGAATGCGTAAGATAAATTTGACAGAGTGATACATGGGTAGCTCAAATGAAGATAATGATAGATCAACCTCAAATACTTTATATTCAGAAAAAATTGGTTTACAAAGTACAATCGAGATTGTTCCCAAAATAGTTCTCTTGGAATTTCTAAAAAATAAATAGTTCAATACATATTCTCTTAAATTAAAATGTGTTTTTCATAATGACTGAGATTGGGGCTCCCATAGACCATAAAAAAAATATGTATAAGAATGAAGTTCATAGAAAGAAGAAAGTGGGTGGAGGAAGACAACTGGTGAGAAGAAAAAGGGAAATATGCGTCTTCGGTTAAACCTTTCTATTTAAAGAGG
Organism: Picea glauca; assembly: GCA_000966675.3. Lineage (NCBI taxonomy): Eukaryota > Viridiplantae > Streptophyta > Pinopsida > Pinales > Pinaceae > Picea > Picea glauca. The sequence goes on along the minus strand of JZKD02S1679622.1, from coordinate 202,258 downwards.
TGGATTAACTGGATGAAGAGCTTGATAAAGACATAAATATGTGATCAGTATGAAATTACTATGATGGTATCTCATCCTTTGTCACTTGCTCGCTGATGTCATTTTATGGATTTCCTCGGCGGTTACAGGATTTGTCTGAACCGTCTTGTTCCATTCATTTCTAAGCTTATCGACAACCTTTTTGAATCACTCCTCGATGTAGCTCCTCATTTCATGCCATATTTTTATATTGAGGAATTCTCCTTCCAAGTCCCTTAGATCAATCGAAATGTTGCGCAATGCTTATTTAATATCTTGGTTTTTAATCCAATAATCAACTAGCCAATTTTCCACGTCATCTTCACCATATTCAAGAATGGCATAGAATTTTTCAAATGACATCCCTTTACAGATCTCAACTTGTTCATCATATTCTTTCTTGGTTAAAAATAATGAGTTGAGTATCAATTTTGGATCTTGGACTTCATTGGTGCTACCAACTAGATCTATCTCAGTTAGCTTCTTGAATATTTCCTCTCTTCTAGTTATGTCGTGGCTACATGCTTGAACGATACCATTCAAGTTTTTTACCTGTTCCTTCTAGCATGCGTTCAGTTGTTTTATGTTGTTCGCGGAGGGAAGATCCTCCTCTCTCCTTCTCGATTCTATCATATTATTAACTTTAACACCAAATGGTACAACCACATCGAGGTAGAAACATTGCTCATTTTTAAAATCTGCTTGCAGATATTCACGAAAATCATGTGCTCTTGTTCCAAAAGAGACCATGCTATTTGATATCTCCCAAGCCTCTGTTATTAATTCCATTTTTTTCTTTATATTCTTTTCCACATAGCCTCGAGCTGATGTGAGAAGGATTTCCGATCCTTTTATATTTTTCCCAGATGTGGTAGGCCTGATCATTGCTAAAGGACTATAAAGCATTGGAAGAGGCATTCCATCTTCCTCTAATTCTTTGATTTTCTCCTTTAAACTGGCATTCTCGACTTCAAGGCTGTCAATAGAGTTGTCGAGGGCATCTCCAGTTTCTCAGTGTATCTAGGAGATTTGGGAAGGCCACATGTTCTGTAGGTTAATATTTGAATGAGATTTCCCCTTCTTATTCTTTACATCTATTTTCTCAATAATCAAATTTTTGGATTCGCTGTCAAAAACATCGCTCTGAAATGAAAGACTTTTCTTCATAGAAGGTCTTGGTCCCAATTATTTCCATCTAAGTGTTTTGGTGGGAAGTGTTATCTAGGATCTTTTAATGACTTATGGTTGAGTTTTAATTTTGCATGCGTTAATTAACCATTTGAGAAACTTAGTGAAAGAATGAGGAAAGAAGAGGAATTATAACAACCATATACATATGTGCAGATCTGAAATGCAATAAAAGACAGCAAACCATAACACGCAGATTGATCACGGAGTTCGACACAACTTTGCCTACGTCTTTGAGCCTTTTCTCTGTAGGGGAGGCTTATTTATTTCTGATCAAAAGCTCAAAAGTACATCACTGCAATGCCAAATGGCTACAAGACTCATCTAGTCATGTTCTTCCAGATCTCTAGAACCATGCAAAGAAAACGACATGCAAAACGAATGTCCGAAGCTCCCAGAAATGATCTGACAGCGTCTCCTCCTCAAAAGCTTATCTGCCTCAAAATGGCTTTGGCTTGGCTTCTCCTCGGTATAAATATGCTCTGAATTCCCTCTATAGCCTCAAACAAGCCTGGTTTATATAGCTGGGAAATTAGTTGCTCATCTCCAACTTCCTCCAAGAATTTAGGCTCCAAAACTACCCAATAACTCCCAAAAACCATTAAAAATAGGCTTAATTACAATTAAAACTCAAAAATTGGTTATAAAACCCACTTTCTAACTATAATTGGGCATTAGGCCCCCTTCGTTGGCACGCGCCCCCTTGGCAGGGTCATATGGACCATATATGGCCAAGCACTAGCCCGTAGGCTAAGCGCTGGCCCCTGTCTCACTAACTCTCGGTCTCGTGGCATAAAAATAGGACCATTCATTTAATTAAACCTCTCGCGCTCTGTGGTAACCCCACGCTCCTGTTCGTATGGCGGGTGTAATATATCCACGAGCTGGGGCTAGGCCCCAGCCCTTTCCGCCCCCGACCAAAACATACAACGAATTTTTATATATTGTTTAACATATATTGTATAAGCAATAATGTGTGGTATAGTGGTCGTGCGAACTTGTTAAAGCTCAACCGGTGGGGGAGTTCTGGGGTTCGAATCCCCCGGACTCCATAAAATTTTTACACAAACCATATAGAACAATACCGGGGTGCCACGTGGCAGTCCATGATTGGGCCACGTGGCACCAAATCATTGACCAGAAAACTGCCACGTGTCAAGATATCATTCGCTCCCAATTGCCAACCAGACTCTACCACGTCATCACATGCCATGTCATCGTACGTTCGCCACGTCAGATGCTGATGTCATCTGTGCCACGTGTTACCCTTCCAGTGGTGACACGTGTAACCCCGGGATAGGTCCAACTGTACGCCCAAATGTCCAAATCTGCCTGCCACGTGTCACTACCCGAGGCTGCCACATCACCTGTATGAACCTCTACCATGTCAGCGTATGGACATGCCACGTCAGCGTTCATACGGACTGCACAGTCAGCAATTTTGTTTTACGTGTTTGACTTTTCGAACATAATGTCATATCTTCTCCATACGGAGCCTGTTTGACAAAGTAATATACCACCAGAATCAGGAAGACGAGACAGACGCAATGGTATAGGTTTCATCGCATTCCAAGCACTTTCATTTTTGAGCATTTTTCAAGCCTTGTCAGGCTTCTGGATCCGATTTCGGATCACACCTCCCCACAATAAGACCTTTTGGTCCCCAAAAGGTTATTGACCAGTCAACAAGCTTGGGATAGGCCACCCAGCTTGCTCTCTGTCTCTGAACTCTGTCCTGTGCACCTGTCTCATCAAGATCAACTATAACACAATCATGACAACTGACAGTATATTGTTAGCCATTTGAACACTGTTACATCTTACTAAAGCTACTATCATCCATGTAGAAAACATTGCTAATGACAGCATCAAAAGGACGACTGCAAATGAACTGATATACTTTAGATATCTGCACAACATGAGCTTATCTTGAAGCAACTTATGATTGATTTTCCATTCAACAACCATATCTTGTTTTTTCTTAAGATCAATTACTTCATTTGAAACAACTACATTCGTTAATTGTTCCAACGTTTGAAGTGTGTTATTTGCCTTAACATGATGAGCATGAACCACATAATCATGACCTTCTTTAGTGAATTGATATTGATTCTTTGTCCTATAAAAGATTGCCTTACGATCAAATAAGTATGGACTACCTAAGATCATTCAACATTCTCTTAACGACACAACATCACAAGTTACTTTGTCCACATACTTGGATGAAATTGCAAATTTTATTGTGCATTGTTTTGTTATGTGCATTTGATGATGATTCCTCATCCATTTAAGTGTGTAAGGCTTATGATGAGTTTGTGTTTTTAATCTCAATTTCTTAACCAATTCTTCTGAGATTAGATTAGATTGAGATCCACTGTCGATTAATGTGTCTATCTTAGTGTGTCTCATGATTACCCTTATATGAAACAAATTGCTTCTACAATCAATCTCTTCACCATTTTTACCTGTCATACCAACCAATGAAATCTTAGACTCATCACCTGAATCAGATCCCAAGTCTATGGGTTTTGATATCGTTGCCACTGTTTGCGTTCCCTTCTTTTCTTTGAACCACTTTGGCCTCTTCTCGGGATGCAACTGCCAACATCTGTCCTCATCATGTCCCTCTTTCTTGCAATGCTTGCAAGAGGGTTTTCCTTCCTTCTTTGTTACTGCATTTTCATTCTTTCCATTGCCATCCCTTTTCCTCTTGTCCTCTTTCCTCGAAGATGACGATTCCCCTGACATACCTGCTTTCTCTGCTTCAATATACGTAGCTTGAACAGAAACCTCATCAAGGTTAGTGGGTCCAAACATAAAAACAGTGTTTCTAATATGCGCAGACAAACCTCCTATATACTTCATAAGGGTTTCTTGTGTTTGCAAAGGGATATCTAACATTAATGCCATTTTTCTAAATCCATCGGTGTATT
>JZKD02S1679622.1:175890-186301 GCA_000966675.3 Picea glauca | reverse complement strand
AATAATATTAAAATATTATTCCCAAGGACTTAAGCCCCTAGGCTCAACACTTAGCCTCTCTTTCCAACCTTCCAGCCCCCAATCCCTTACCCACTCTGTGGAAGCTTAGTCCCCCGTCACTCATTCATCATGGTCAGTCTACAGCAGTGGTGTTTATATTTTTATTAATGTTCTGCATGATTACATATACAAAAGTAGGCTCCTGGCCTTAACACTTAGGCTCTCCGGCCTAATAACACATAAGCCCACCAGCTTATATAAACTTAGATCACCAGCCTATAAAACATAATTACAATTCATAATGCAAGATTTATACTTCATATACATGATTTACAATAGGGCTCAACCTTGGGGACATTACAATCCCCTCCCCTTATTTTTTCACTGTCCTCAGTGCAACTTTACACTGCATCTGCAAGCTTTTCAAAATTTTCAAAAAGATGTGGATACTCTTCTCGCATAACATCTTCATGCTCCCATGTTGCGTCCTCAGGACTTTACTAGGTCCACTGGACCATTAAAATACCTATAGCTCGATTCCAGAGCTGTTTGTTTTTCCTGTCCAATATGCGCACAGGATGCACTTGTAGGACACCTTCTTGTTCCACCTGAATCACATTCCAATCGATAACATGATTAGCATATGGTATACATTTCTTAAGCAATGAAACATGAAACACATTATGTACAGTCATGGATGCAGGTAATGCAAGCATATATGCAACTTGACCAATCCTTTCCAAGATTTCAAATGGCCCATAAAATTTGGCTGCCAACTTGGCGCAACTTCCCAGCTTCAGGGAACTCTTGTTAGCTTTCACTTTTAGGAAAACATGATCACCCACTTTGAATTCTCTATGGGTTCTATTCTTATCTGCATAACTTTTCTTTCTGTCATGGGCATCTTTCAAACTCTGCTTAATTTTTATCATTTTAGTCCTCCATCTCCTTGAGAAACTATGGCCCAACTACTGCTCTATCAGCTGGATTATCCTAGCTCACTGGAGTATTTAACTTTCTTCCATAAAGTGCTTCAAATGGGCTCATCTTCAATGATGCATGATACCCATTGTTGTAGGTGAATTCTACCAAGTGCAGGTAGTCTTCCCACCTTGATGGTTTGTCCATCACATACATTCTTAGTATGTCTTCTATTACTTTGTTCACCCTCTTTGTCTATCCATGAGACTCAAGATGATAAGTTGTACTAAAGTTCAGATTCATTCTGAATCCTTTGAACAATCCTTTCCATAAATTCGAGGTGAATTTCGGGTCTCTATCAAACACAATCATTTTAGGAATTCCGTGCAATCGTGCCACTTCCTTTATGAAAATATCAACAACATTTGTTGCCTTGTGAGTAGTTTTCAGTGGAATAAATGGTCATCTTTTGTAATCTTGTCCACCACCACCATGATTGAATCATGCAGCTTGGCTGTTCTAGGCAATCCCGTAATAAAATCCATTGTCACCACTTCCCACTTCCACTCAGGAATGGATAAAGGTTGCAACAACCCTGTTGGGTGCCTATGCTCAGCTTTAACTTTCTGGCACTCCATACATCTTGTGATGTATTCAACAATCTCTCTCTTCATACCTGGCCAAAAGTAATGGCTCTTGACCACTGCTACTGTTTTTTGATATCCAGGGTGCCTTGCATAAGGCACATTATGCATCTCCTGCAAAATCATTTGTTTCAAGCACTTTACATTGGGTACAAAAATTATGTTCTTGTACAACAGTATTCCATCGATTTCCAATTTATAAATTTCCATCTTCTGTGGCATCTCACCCTGTTGTAGCTTAGCTACCAATTTTCTGTACTACAGATCTACATTTGTAGCCTCCAAAATTCTTCTTTTAATATCATTCTGATACATGCTAATGGTTGTAGCATGTAATTCATGCACCCTCCTGCTGAGTGCATCAACCGCTTTATTCTCCTTTCCTTTGATATGCTTGATCTCAAAGTCATATTCACACAGAAATTCTAGCCACCTACTTTGTCTAGTGTTTAAGGTTGGCTGATCAAACAAATATTTCAGACCGTTATGGTATGTTCTGAGTTCAAACCTAATTCCCATGAGGTAATGTCTCCATTTCCTCAGAGTGTGAACGATTGTTTCCAACTCCAAATCGTGAGTGGCATAATTCTTTTCATGCTCTTTCAGCTTCCTGGACTCATAACAGATTACAAATCCATTCTGACTGAGAACTCCTCCCAATCCTTCTTTACATGCATCTATGCACACCATGAAATCCACATTTGGATTTGCAATCCTCAAGATTGGAGCACTGGTTAACAACCGCTTCAATTGTTGGAAACTTTTCTCACACTCTTTAGTCCACTGAAAATTTTCTTCCTTCCTTTGCAAGGAATTCATAGGGTGAGCTATCTTTGAGAACCCTATGATAAAACTTCTGTAATAGCCCGCTAGACCCATAAAGGATCTAAATTCCACCACATTCCTTGGCACTGACCATTCTATGATGGCCTCAACCTTCTCAGGATCCATGACGATCCCTTCTTCTGAAATAATGTGCCCCAAGTAATGGATCTTCCTTTGATAAAACAAACATTTGCTCAACTTGGCATACAGCTGGTGTTCTCTCAACACTTGCAGCACCATCCTGAGGTGTTGTTCATGCTCTTCTTCTGACTTGGAATACACCAAAATGTCATCTAGGAAGACTATGACAAACTTGTCTAGATAGTCCCTGAATACACCATTCATCAAGCACATAAAAACAACAGGTGCGTTCAACAGCCCAAACGGTACCACTATGAACTCGTAATGACCATACCTTGTTCTAAAGGCAGTCTTGCTGATGTCTTCATCCTTTATTCTTACCTGGTGATATACCGATCTAAGATCTATCTTCGAAAATATTTTCTTACCTTTCAACTGATCGAAAAGACCATCGATCCTCGACAGAGGATACTTGTTCTTGACAGTTACTTTGTTCAACTATTTGAAATCAATGCACAACCTCAATGTCCCGTCCTTCTTCTTCACGAACAGGACCGGGGCACCCCAAGGTGACACGCTTGGGAGAATGTACCCCTTCTTTAGAATCTCTTCAAGCTGCAATTGCAACTCTTTTAGCTCTGGCGTACTCATTCTATAAGGAGCTTTCGACACTGGGGCTGCTCCAGGCATCAAATTTATAGAGAAATCGATATCTCTCTTTAGAGGTAGTCTGGGTACCTCCTGAAATACGTCTTCAAACTCTGTTAGTACCGCATGGTCTCCAATCTTTGAGACTTCATCTCTGGATGCTTCCTCCACACAGGCTGCAAACAATTGACAGCCTTTCATGTAACACTTTTTCAACTACATTGTTGAGATTTCTCTAACAACCACAACTCTAGGAATTCCTTGGACTTTTTTTTGATTCCCCTCCTCATCCGAGCATGTAAATTCCTTGTCATGACAGTCCAAGAGGGCATGGTGTTGGTCCAACCAGTCCATCCCAATTAAATAGTCATAAGAGCCTAAAGGTAGAATATTCAATTCATCCTTCGTGCTCAATTCCTTCATGTCCACCGGAAATGACATAACTAACTCAATGACTTTCCTCTTGGTTCCTGTATCCAACTGCACTAACCAAGACTTTTCATGTTTGCTTCTTGATAAATGCAAACTTTACAACACCCTAGGATCTACATAACTATGGCTAGCCCCTGAATCAATTAAAATAATAAATGGTTGGTTGTTAATCATACCTTCCACTTCAATCATGTGCGACTGAAATTCATCTTGCTTGTTGTCTAGGGCCTCATAGATCCTTGGCATTCTACTACCCATGTCCTCCACTATTTCATCTTGTTGAACATTATGGACAACTCTTGCTTTTCCATTTTTATGGGGACAATCTCTGTACTTGTTGTTCACTTTAGAGCCCCAACACTGAATGGGCATCTGTCTTGGCCTTTGTTCCCCCACTTTAGTCATTCTCGGCTCTCTAAAGGATGGATGTCCTTGAGGACTATTTTTGAAGAAGGGAGGTTTGTTTACCTTCTTCCTTTGTTCTTTCTTAAACTTCTTCTGGTCAACCCAAGCCTTCCCAAAGGTAGGCTTTTCTCTTTGTTGTTCATATAAGCATTTCGCTCTTATTATTGTTTCTTCCATAGTATTAGGATCATCATATCGAATCTTATCCCCAATAGGAGGTGGTAATCCACTCAGGTACCTCTGAATCTTGACAGACTCATCTTTGATGAATGAAACATACTTCAGTAATTCCAAAAACTTTCGTTCATACTCATCAATGGTCTTGTTGTCTAGCTTGAGTTCAAAGAACTCTTTCATCTTTCTGTCATAATATCTTTTAGTTAAGTATTTCCTCTCAAAATACCTCTTGAATTCTTTCCATGTGATGTCCCTTTCCCTGATGTACTGCACCTACACAAGTTGATCCCACCACATGGATGCCTTTCCCTTAAGTTGATACATGGAAATCCCGCCCTTTGCATTATAGGAATAATTCTATAGTTGAAAGTATTTCCTCATACCCAAAAACCAAGTTTCAACATCTTCCTCCTTCTTATGTTATCCATCAAACGTTGGAGGCTTGATCTTGTTCATTTCCCCTTTCAATTCATCCATCCCAGATATGTGATTCATTAAGAAAGGATATTCAAAATAAAAATATGAAGAACAACTCAAAAGTTCTTAATGACATTATCAGTAGTCAAAAACCTCATCATGACAAGTACAGACTTCGATACAATCAGACATAAAAGGGGTCAAGATCCAAAACAACTAAACAAGAAACATATCCAAAAGGCTATGCAGAAACAATCAAAGGTGATAGGAAGGTCTACAAAAAAAATTACAAGGACACTCCTCCACCGAGAATATTTGTATTTCAGAAGCAATGACTAATAGAAATAGATAGGCCTCAGGAAGAAGAAGGATTCATAAGAGTACCTCCTTTCAGAATATCTTCAATTCCTAGGTATCAAACTATCCTTTTTGGGTTATGTTAAGCATGTAATAATTTTGGACATAAAGTTGTGAATTGTAGAGCTAACAACAGGAACATAAACAACTTTGAAAATCATACACAAAAGGGCTATCCAAGAAGGCCTAGAGAAAGACAGAGAAAAAGTTACAACAGGTTTGAATCTTTGAGCACTGAAGTGGAATGATACAAATGTAACAACTTTGAACACATGGCCAAAGATTGCAGAATGACAATCCCTGCTAGAGAACCACAAAAAAACAACAACAATCACATACATCAACCTAAAAAAAGGACATGGATAATAAAGCAAAATCAATATAGCAATGAAGAATGCACACTCTCTCTACAAGCTAAGCAAAAGAAACATGGTTGGTATATTGACAGTGGCTATTCAAAACACATGACAGGTGATAGAGATAGGTTTCTTACATTAAGAAAGGAAATAGATGGACCAGTCTCCTTCGGAAATGATGATTCAGCTAAAATCATTGGAAAAGGCATAGTTAGAATTGGGAGCAAGAATACCAAGGTAGAAAATGTTCTACTAGTAGAATATATGAAACATAATCTTTTAAGTGTGAGTCAAATCTGTGACCAAGGTCATAAAGTTACTTTTAATTCACAAAAGTGTGAGATAAGAAAAGAAGGTTCAGAAAAATTGATTGCAACAACTCCGAGAACTTCAAGCAACATATATGTATTAAGTGAAATTGGAAATGAAAAGTGTTGCCTAGGAAAGGAAGATGAAAGTTGGCTATGGAACAGAAGAATGGGTCACATACATTTTGATAACCTTGTCAAAGTCAGAAAAAGGGAAGTAGTTAGAGAAATTCCCAAGATCACAAAACAAACCAACACTTTATGCAAGCATTGTCAACAAGGAATGAAAACAAAGACCAGGTTTAAATAAAAAGAATATTCAACGACAAGACCACTAGAAATTGTGCATACTAATCTAGTTGGACCAACTACAACAAAGGTTTTAAAAGGTGAGAAATACTTTATGCTATTAGTTGATGATTATACAAGAATGATTGCAATTTGCTTTCTCAGGAATAAGTCAGAAGCTTTTGAAAACTTCAAGGTCTACAAGGAAATGGTTGGAAATGAAATGGATTCAAAAATCAAATGCTTGAGACATGATAATGGATGAGAGTTCACTTCAAAGGAATTTATGGACTACTGCACTAGGCATGGAATAAAAAGGAAATGCTCTGTTGCTATGACACCTCAACAGAATGGAGTGGTTGAAAGAAAGAACAGGACAATACAGGAAATGGCTCGAACAATACGAATGGATTCCAAATTGACAGATATATTTTGGACACAAGCAATGCATACAACAGTTCACATTCAAAATAGGGTAATGCTCAGAAACAACACTGACAAAACTCCCTACGAGCTATGGAAAGGAAGACCAACAAATGTGAAGAACTTAAGAGTTTTTGGAAGCAAATGCTACATCAAAAGAGAAGATGGAAGGAATGGGAAAGTTTGACTCTTGTGTGGACAAATGAGTACTTGTTGGTTACTCAAGTACAAGGAAAGCATACAAGTGTTATAACCTGAGATTGAATAAAGTTGTGGAAATCATCAACGTAACAATTGATGAAACAGGTAGAGAAGAATTAAAGGAAGAAGAAAATGAATCAATGGAACAGCTTTACAAAGAAGAAGAAAAAGATGAAAATGAAGTAGAAGGGGAAGATAAAGAGGATCCGACAGAAGAAGAAGAGAAAGTTTAGCAAGTGCCTCCAAAGACACCTAGCAGACGAGTACAGAAGAATCATCCTTTAGATCCGATTATCGGAAACAAAGATATAAGAGTTGAAACTAGAAGAAGAATTCATTCACCAGAACAAATGCACTTAGCACTCTCATCTATGATTGAACCAACCTATGTTGAAGAGGCCAGGAAGGATGAATTTTTGAATAAGGCCATGGATGAAGAATTGGATAAAATAGAGAAAAATAACACTTGGGAATTGGTTCCAAGACCAAAGGATAAGAATGTGATCGACACAAAGTGGGTATAAAGGAATAAATTGAAGGAATATGGACACGTTACAAGGGAAAATGCTAGATTGGTATGTAAAGGATATGTACAGGTTGACAAAATTGAATTTGAAGAGACATTTTCCCCAATTTCCAGAATGGAAGCAATCCGATTACTTTTATCTTATACATGCTCCAAAAATATTAAAGTGTATCAGATGGATGTAAAATCATCTTTTATGAATGGGGAACTTGAAGAAGAAGTCTACATTGAACAACCAGAAGGATTTCAATTTTCAGAGAACGTAGAATATGCGTGTAAATTAAAGAATGCCTTATATGGTCTAAAATAGGCTCCTAGAGCATTGTACTCTAGACTGGATAAATATCTACAATAGGAAGGGTTCATAAAAGGAAGTGCAGACATAAACCTCTACATCAAGGTAACTCAAGATAGTATTTTATTAATTGAATTTTTTGTTGATAATATTATTTTTTTAAGTAATAATGACAGGTTAAGACAGAAATTTGCAAAGGACATGCATACTGAAATTGAAATGTCATTACCTGGAAAACTATCGTTCTTTCTGGGTCTTCAGATATGTCAAATCAACCAAGGAATTTGATTTCTCAAACCAAGTATATCAAAGAAATGTTAAAGAGGTTTGGAATGGAAGATTGCAAACCAGTTATCACTCCCATGAAAACCAGTTGCAAGTTGAGAAAACATGATGATTCAAAGTCTACATATTAAAGGCAATACAGGTCAATGATTGGTATCCTACTATATGTGACAAAATCCAGACTAGATGTAATGCAGGTAGTTGGATAGGTGGCATGATTTCAAGCAGCACCAAAGGAATCACATGTATTAGCAATGAAGAGGATTTTTAGATATCTCAAAGGAACAAAAGAGTTTGGATTATGGTATCCAAAAGGAAAGGATCTATCACTTATTGCATACACAGATGCAAATTGGGCAGGTTGCATTGATGATCGACGAAGCACCAGTGGAGCAACGTTCTACTTAGGTGAGTGTTTAGTATCATGGCTAAGAAAGAAACAATCATCAGTATCTTTATCTAGAGCCGAGGCAAAGTATATTGCAGCAACAACATGTTGTACATAGGGTCTATGGATGAAACAAACTATGACCGATATACAGGTTGAGTATGATGATACCATTCCAATCTATTGTGATAATACAAGCACCATCAATATCTCAAAGAACCCGATGATGCACTCCAAGACGAAGCACATTCCAATAAAGTATCACTTTCTATGGGAACAGGTTGCAAGAAAGAACATCAGAGTTGAATATGTGGGCACAAAAGAATAGATGGCATACATATTTACAAAAACGCTTCCACAGGAAGCCTTTGAGTATCTTCTCCAGAGACTCAAAGTTACCTCTACTCCAAAATGAATGCTTTTGAATGCTTATCTTATACTTCTTATATGTACATGAGGAAACACCATAAAGAAGACAGTTTGGGTTGGGATATCAGATGAATCAGCTAGGGGTAGAAACCCCTAATGGAAAGATACATTTTCCATTGATGACAAAGAGGGAGAGATTTATCATATGCAGAGCACAGAGGCATGGTTCTAGGGGGAGCATTGTTCACAGATATGTAGGCATGGTTCCAAGGGGCGCATGAGTGATGTGATTTCAATATTTCATCAGAGTGTTTCCATCAATGCCAAAGGGGGAGATTGTTGATTAATTGGGTTGGTTGTCATTCATGTCAACCCTTGAAGAAAGTTTGGTAGCAAATTCTAGTAGCACAAAGGCTTGGGTAATGGACCCAAGTTTGTTTGATGTATACTGGTATGAGTTTTGATATATTTACAAGTAAGACTATTCTAGATGGATAATGCATGTCATGCCATTTTCAGTGGTATATGGAATGTCACATAAATCCTCATGGTTTGAGAGTTATGGCCTTACGAAGTTGAAGGACCCTCATATGATTGGCTTGAAACCCCAAAAGGTCAAAGAAGTCAAAGTGCTTGCAAAGAATAAATTATTTAAATAATAAAGTGAAGTGACAAAGTCAAAGAGGATTATTTAAATAATAAAGTGAAGTGACAATGTCAAAGAGAATTATTTATACAATAAAGTGAAGTGACAAAGTCAAAGAGTATTATTTAAATAATAAAGTGAAGTGACAAAATCAAACATGATTATTTAAATAATAAAGTGAAGTGAGAAAGTCAAGGAGGATTATTTAAATAATAAAGTAAATGAGGAACTTTCTAATTATGGAAAGTGGTTATAGTAAGGTTAACCCTAAAATGAGGAAAATGGGTTAAGTGGTAAAGTGGATACTGGATACATGGACAAGTGGCAATTTGGGCAAAGATGGACATAGGTCACTATGTGGACAAAGCGGCCTAGAAGATGCTTCTAAGGATGTAACATCCCGCTCTGGCGCACTGAGAAAACTTATTATTTGAGGACACTTGCTTGCAAGTGATCTGGACTTTCTGATGTTAAAACATTTATACTTGATTATGATGCATTATGATAGACGACATGATGTTTTACTATGTGATGTAAACAGGTGCTATTTGACTTAGTTTTATTGAGTGTGCAGGGTTTTGGACCTTGAGGATGCAGAGGCATCGGTGGAACCCCCTTGGACTCCGGATTGAGTCAGGGAGTGTGCTTTTGGGTTGATTTATTTACTGTGATATTTCATTTGATTTAATGATATGATATTGACATGTTTTGACACGAGTGTTGATGATGTAGGCTGACGATAGCTTGCCGACCAGACTCACATATGGAGTAAAGGGGCCACACACGATTCCAGAGAGGTTGACGGAGAGGGGTGGACAGCAGCCCTGCCACCGCCTACTAGCACTCCCGTCGTGGCTCGAACTGTAGGTTAACGATTACCTAGTTCGAGAGGATCCACGATGCCGTGAAGGCAGACTGCGACCGTCGCTCACGATGATTCTAAAGGGCGCGCAATAAGGCGGGGGCCTTATTCCTTAGAGCCCTTGGGCTCCCACAAGTTCACCTAGCGGAGTGTTGACTCCAAGGGTTATAGATGTCTACCAATCAGTCCAATTGGCGAGTGGAACCCTTGGAGCACGTGGTGCATCCTGAAGGGCACATTGCACAAAAGAAACACAAGAAGCGAGTGGAACCCTTGGAGCACGTGGTGCATCTTGAAGGGCACGTCACGCAAAGGAAACGAACGAGGCGAGTGGCACCCTTGGAGCACGTGGTGCGTCCTGAAGGGCACGTCGCATTGATGTGGATGAAAGAAACAAACCTAAATATCCCTAAGACAATAACGCCTTAAGAAATTCTTAAACAACTTCCCTAACCCAGTGTCACCCAGTTCAGAATCTAAGTACTAAGTCTAAAACTTTTAGGATAAAATTTTAGTCTAACCTTAAGAGTAGACCCTGGAATAAAAATAACAAATTA
>JZKD02S1679622.1:95890-106750 GCA_000966675.3 Picea glauca | reverse complement strand
CTATTTAATTGAATGTTTATTGAATATGTAAATTATATTGCATACAAATATCTAGAAGCATTAAATACTTTCTTGACTTTGATAGATGGTGGGTGTGATGAATTAAATGAGCATAATGGAGTGTTATGTACATTTTGAGGAAAATTATCAAATAACATTTATTATCTAGCATGAGAATAATGACTTTTTATTTTATTTACTGTTGTTTAATGTAAGTCATTTATATTTAGTTTTATTTTAATATTTTCCCAAAATATCTAGATAAGGAAGGTTGATGGATAGTAATGAGGGGGGGGGTTGAGGAGACTTGGGGAAGTGTGTATGGAAAATTGATAAATAGGGAGAAGAAGTAGAGAGGAGGGAGAGGATGGAGAGGTTGGAGCATGATGAGAGGTTGTGAAATTCTTGGAAGAGATGATTTTTGTGATAGTTTTCTTTGAGCATTTGTGCTTTGTTGTTCTTGGAGTCACGGGCACGGAGAGACAAGAAACCAAAAGGTTTCTTGGAGCTAGGAAGCCGGCTAGGCTCCTAGTTGGCAGGGAGGATTCCGTTGTTTCACTCTGGGCAAGCGGGAAAAGAATACTTGGAAGCGCCGAGGACTACATTACAAGTGATGAGCTTCTACAAACTAAGGAGGAGGTATTTTTCAGTGATATTTTTTGTTATTTATATTTTGAGTATACTTATGTTTTAAGTTCTTAAATCTTAAAGTTAGCCTACTACTTATTTCATCATGTTATTAGATTTATCATTTAGAAGATGTAGAAGAAATGTGTAAATAAAAAATCAATGAAATAATGCTAAAACAAAGTTGTTAATGTGTAAGTATTTAGATAAATAGTTAATTGCTTAGCATCCTGTGGATGGGTGTTACATCAACAATCACAAAAACACAGTCATTTCCCCGCTTGGTGGACAGAAGAACCGATATGTAGTCCATTGAAATGGATTCTCATGGCCTATCAGGAGTAGGCAGAGGGGTGTACCCTTGTTTCTTATTGGTCAGTTTAACAATAACACAGGCAGTGCAGGACCTTAT
Source organism: Picea glauca (assembly GCA_000966675.3). Classification (NCBI taxonomy): domain Eukaryota; kingdom Viridiplantae; phylum Streptophyta; class Pinopsida; order Pinales; family Pinaceae; genus Picea; species Picea glauca. Next base: position 105,711 of record JZKD02S1679622.1, on the reverse strand, counting down.
ATACTAGATGACATCTTGTCCAAGATTCTTCTAGTAGAAATGGTGTTTCAGCACTTCCATTATATTTTTTATGTCGAAGTATCTTGCTATCCGACTATAGTGGGATTCCCAAATCAGCTTTTCTCACTCTCTTAATGGAATGCAAAGATGGCCCAGATGGCACGACAACCCATCTTGAAGATGGAAATTAGTGACAACTGATTTTGCACCCAACATTTGGTAGATTTTGGAAAAGTCAGGATCTGTTTCATAGAGGTGGGGCCATTTGGAGGTCTCGTGGCCGCAAGACACTATCACCATGGTGAATGTTGTGACTAGATGTCAGTTGAGGGAATCAACGACTTGGTCGGTACTTCATGTTTTATACTTGATGTTGAGGTGGAGCTATTGTAAGTATGTTGACCACTTCTGATGGCTGTCATTATACAATTTTCCTTGGGTATGTAGGAACTGCATTGGATTATGATCACTATGGATGATTGTCTCGTTCCCAAGAATGTAATTCCTCCACTCGCGACACGCTTGCATAATAGAGTACATTTATTTGTCGCAAGTAGGGTACTTATGGATGGTCTCTAATAGTGCCTCACTATGATAGGCCATGAGGTGGTCGTGCTGAGTGAGAACTACGCTGACAACATAGTCTGAAGCATTTGTCATGATATCAAAGGGCTAATACAGGTCAGGTAATGAATGTACTAGGGATGAGCACAAAATATTCTTCAAATCGTTGACCACTTGTTGTTGGAAAATACCCCATGCAAATGTTTCCTTACCACCACCCCTGGTTACTTTGCTAAGGGACCATGTAATATGAGACAATCCCAACATGAACCTGTGATAGAAATTGGCAAGGCCCAAGAAGCTCTGCAACTCAGTGAGTGTGGTTGGTGCTGGCCAATCATGGATGACCTAGATTTTTATTGGATCCACATGCATACCATGTTTATCCATGATGTATCCTAGGTACTGAACCCTTTCCATGACAACGGAGCATTTTTCCAAGTTGGAATATAGTGTTTCCTGCCGCAAGGTGTGCAGAACATGTTGAATGTGCTGCAAGTGTTCCACCCATGTCTTTTTGTAGATGACGATGTCATATAGATACACCACTACAAAAGTATTGGGGAAAGGTCGTAGGATATCATCCATAAACCTCATGAATATTGTTGGAGCATTTTTCAAACCAAAGGGCATGACCATCCATTGAAAAAGACCTTTCGACTTGAAGGTGGTATCCCATACATCTATCTGCTCTATTGGGACTTGGTGGTAGCAAGACTTTAGATCAATCTTACTGAAGCATTTGGCCCCCTTGAGTTGATCAAGGAGATCATCGATTCGGGGAATCGGGTATTGGTTCCTAACTTTGATTTTGTTTAGGGCCCGGTAACCGATGCAGAGTCTCCAGGTTCTGTCTTTCTTCTGCACCAAGAAGATTGGGCTCCCATAAGGTGATGAGATGGGATGGATATGCCCCTTGTGGAGAAGTTCTTGGATCTGTCTCTTGATCTCTTCATTCTCTAAATGAGAGCAGTGGTAGAATGAACCATTGGGTAGCGGTGCGTCAGGGGTCAGATCGATGGGATGCTTGACCTCATAGTGCAGAGGTACCACGGTAGGTGAGGAGAAGATATATTGGTATTATTCCATGATCTTCTTCACTTGATTCTACTGTGTGGAGAGGTCGGTCACATTGGCCCTCGATGTGGCAACAACCTGTCTCTTATTCTTAGAGCAAATCAGGAACAAGACAAACTTCCTTGTTTGAGAGATGACGTTCCTGCATTGCTTGGTAGAGATTATGGAAATAGCACTAGCTGGGATTGCCTCGGTTATCCTCTACAATTTCTTGTTCAAGGTAATAATAACATTGTGAGGCCTAGACTCATATACAACATGATGTTTCCATAAATAAGTTTGTCCAAAAAGAACATCACAAAATCCAAGAGGATAAACGTCACACAATACCTCATCCTTGAAGGGTTTCATGTTATACGACAAGTGACATGGTTGGTTGATGCAAAGATCACTTCCTTGGCAGAGCCATCCAATGGTGTAGGGTTGTCGATGCGATGTTGTTGACAGTTCTAGACGCTTGATGATCTCTATTGATATGAAGTTCTTCTGACTACTGATATCAACGTTGAAGAGTAGTGGGGTTCCTTTCACCCACATCTGTGAATGGAAGAGGCGCTCACCTTCCTCTGGCTCATGTGGTTCACTGGGATGGATCTTGGCAGTAGAAACGGTGGCACTGGGTTCCATGTCAATGATTTGCCTCCCCCTTTTTGGTTCTAACTTAGAGTTAGACCCCTCATCTGATTCAAGGGGTTTTACCTCAACCACTAATGACCTCTTTGAGTGATAATCATCAGTGTTATGCCAAGGGATCTTATGGAAGTCGCACCACTTCCTGGTATCTCTCTTCTTCTTTCTAGTGTCCTTAGTCTCTTTCATCTTAGACTGGTTGTCTTGAGCCTGTCCCTCTTTTCTCTGTCCTTTTTTCTGCAATGTGAGGCTGCCCTTTCCCTATTTTTGCTGTGAGGAGTTCCCAGGCCCAAATTTCCACATATTTTGTTTGACCTTCTACTCTATTTTGACAGAATATCGATAGGCCGCACCGAAGAATGATATGTCCAAAAAATACATTTCGGCCTAGATGTATCTATGAAGACCACCATGATACTTGAGAATCAGATGTCACTTAGAATATTTGATACCCATCTTGGTGTGCAAGGTATAGAAAATATTTATGTACTTTGGCATGACTTGGTCTCTTTCCTGTCGCAGTGTGGTCCATTTTGTATACAGGTCGTCATAACTTCCGAAAGGGTAGTATTTTTCCTTAATTGCATCCCTGAAGAACTCCTAGGTGACTGCAATTGTAAGTAATGAGGGTTCCTTTGTTTTCTTTTTCTCATAGAAAGTCTCCCACCAATATTTGACATGGGGAATGGCTTTGAGGAGTGCAAAAGTAATATTTTATCTATTTGAAAAGTTATGGACAAAAAAATACCCTTCTAGCAGATTCAACCATTTTCTACAGTGTCTCTATCTATCTGACCTTCAAATATAGGAATATCAAAGTTTATTTGTACCTTGAAGGGGGCGACACTTCCGCTTGAGGAAGATGTGTTGCCTATTGGTAGATGCCAAGGATATGCACAAAATTATCCATCACCTCGTTCCTTTGTTGCATGAGGGCTTCCTCGAGAAACATTTTCAAAAGATCTTCAGTCCCATCTTCTTTATTTTCACACGCCACAAGAAGTTTCTTGGGCATGTGAGATATTGTTTCCTTAAGAGAAACAAGCTCGAGACCCAATTATTTGTACACTGACCTCGTCAGGGACATGCATTAGAACGACAAGGAACAGATTGCTTTGATACCACTGATCCAGATTTTATAAGAAGAACGAAATGAATCTAGATTATTATTATACTTAACACAGAAACAAAAAAAAACAATAACATAGATACAGTAAAACTGGCTTCTATTCAAAAATGAAAAATGATGAAACTGTAAAAATACAGACTGAAACAAACTTGCTAGAATGGTGGTGGTTTATCTCTAAGAAAAGATGTGACAGTCGCCCTCATTCACAAGAAGATAGTTACAATGGGTCTCTCCAAGCCTTTTTACAATAAAAAGGAATGCCAAAACCCTAGGCATACAAAAACCTAACCCTAGGAGATGAAGAGCCAAAAGTCATGTGGGTCTCGTTGGGGTAAGTTAGTAAATCAACTTCCCGGGGTCATAACTTTAGCATACGATCTTCATTTTAGGCACATGATATCTTGTTGGAAATTTATATCTGAGGAATACACATGTTTCCATTAGACTCTGGTTTTGTTTAAATTCTAACTATGGAGAGCCATAAAACCTTTGTTTAGAGCCTCAAAATGGCCACGAAAGTTTGGGATTTGAAAACTAGAAAAAAAATTGTCAAACTGGAAAACTTCCAAAATGAGCCAGATGGAATAGGTTGGAAGCCACTGACATCTATCTAGATCATTAGCCCTGGTGGCATATGATAAACTGGCGCAGCCACAATTCACAGACTAGGGAGAACAATTATTTTAAGGATTGAGATCTAAAAGATGGTTTCCCCCAAGAGTCATGAGAGTTTATGAGTAGGACCTCGATACCACAAGCATGGCCACTTCTTCCAGTAGGAATTCATAGCCTCGACATGGATTCCTTTTAACCCAATCGAATAATTCTATCCCATCTAGTAGTTAAGAACACATGGTAGATCGATCCTAGAATTATTGGTTTTCATTCTTTTGTCAATTTAAGAACTAGTTGAAGATCACAACTCTATCTTGGTGACCATTTAACAATAGTGTCATCCACATAGGTCCAAGAAAGTGAGAAATTTGGCTCATGATGAGACCTCTTGTCCTTCAGTTTAGAAAAGTGGAGGCCACTACCTTGGATTGGTAGCTAGAAACAATAATGTCACTTATATGGATTCTCCATGGTCATAGTGGACCAGATCATAATGAGACCTCCCAACCCTCAACTAGAAACTTGTACAATTTTATTTTGAAAACAAAGATGATCCAATCATGGCATTGAATTTAATCTCCCAACAAGATATTGTCTAAAAGATGGGGAAGTAGATCCATAATATTCCTAAAGAATGAGGGATGGCGTAAGAATCCTTGAGATCTACACGATTGTCAAGGGTTAGACCAACTTTCTGAAAAACTCCTTTGCAAGGAAAAGAGAAAGAAAAATGGTAGCAACCAGGTTTAAAATTTAACCATCAGGGCTAAGGTATATTTTCTTATTTCAAGACCAAATTTGAACTCTCACCAATGGCTTGGAAATCAAGAGACAGTGCGGTCTTTTAAAACCAGATTCCTTCATGATGATTAGATTTTGAACAACAGAGTAATCAATAAAAATATAGATATACAAACAACTGAAGAGATTCAATCAAAGGTAGAAAAGAAAACAACACACAAAAACAAACCAAATTATATTTTATTGAAGAAATTCAAAATCAGAATTCAAAACGAACTAATCAAAACAACTTAAAGAAAAATTCAAAAATAATTTGACCAAAAACATAACCAGGACAACCTCTCATTGAGAATGAGGATCAAAAGGAAGAACTACAATGTTTATAGTTTTGCATATAGGAAGGTTATTTTCTTAATATAGTGATCCATGAGACATTATTTTGACCAAGATTATTATTAAAAGTCACAGAGACTACAAGGAAGAAGAAAAATCTTTAACCAGGATGGGTGCAATTACATGCAGTGGTAAGATATATTTTCCAGGGTAAAACTAATATGAACTAAATATCAAATCCCTAATCTCTTTATTAATGCTTCATAATATCTTAAATCATTGCATTATGCTGCCAAGTTTTGAAAAAGAAACATTTAATCAATACATATACGAAAAGTAAAAAGGAAGGAATTGAAAGAAGACTTCCCTAACAACATCCAGACGATGTTTCTCTTTGTGTACCGACATTCATTCATAACTACATTATTCAAAATAAAAAGTGAAAAGGAAAGAAAAACCCAAAAGGACTCTATTCCTACACCTACTCTAACTTCTACATAGATCAAAACGCTAAGTAAAATCGTACTTTCAGTGTATCCACAAGTGCATCTTCAATCCTGCAAGGCATAGAAATTTGAAGAAGAGAATAAAAGAATGTAGTACTTGTAGATACAAAAGAAACATGTCATGCTTACCTCCTATATATTCATTTAAAAACAAAGAAAGCACGACCTTACCATTCTTTTGAAACTTTTCCATATATGAACCCTCTAGCCAATATCCAATTCTATCATAGTAAGGGTCATAATGGCATGGAAGAATGTAAGTGAGTTTGGAAAAAAATTCAATATTATGGGGACCTGACATAACCATCGGTCAAGGCCGAATTTCCCCATCCTCTTGACAATTCTCCAATTGTTCATCGATTTCTTCACATGGAGGATCTAAAAAAATCATCTCATGCTTACCTCTTAGATATTCATTTAAAAAAAAACTTCAAAGCAAGAATAACTTTACCTTTATTATGAATATTTTTTAGATATGAATCCTCAAGCCATTCTAAGATCCTGTCATAAAAATTAGAATGAAAACTATGAATTCGACGAACTAGATCTGTCAATGGGAAACACATCATAAGAGGATTCATGACAACAATTAGATTACTAGATTGAACACTTCCTTTGATGAGATGGATCGTTTCAAAATGTGAAGCATAATCATTAATATTTGAATTAATCAAAGAATGAATATGCAATGCAGAATATTTGATCTCCATAAGAATGAGTGCATTATCTTTTTCAAAAATAAATCGTGTAGAATCATCTTGCATCATATATTTTTCCCATGTGAGTGATGAAAGTGAAAGAGCATTGAATCTAACTTCATAAATGTTATGTTCAAAATTAATTTCACCAAATATTGGCATATTGAATAGATTGGATTGTGATGGAAAAGAATAAGATACCATGGGTAAATTATCATGCACACCATAATCTATGAAGAGATAAGGATATAAAGAGTAAAATTAATTAGAAATGAGCACATGAAAAGATTCTCTTGAGCTATGATAATTAACAATGGTATTCTCAAGACATTCCTCTTCACTTGCCTTAATACTTTCACTCTGTTCTGGTGATAAATCCTTCAACATAATACGATCATCTAAATTTTCCTTATGTGTGATAGGAAATTCAAAACTTTCATGAAAAACATCTAATCTTTCCTGTGGATAAGGTATGATTTGTGGATGAAGGTTTAAGGTTTTTCTTCAAATTGCAGATCTACATCTCTAATATGTTTCATTGGAATGCTAGAACACTGAAAATCATTTTCATCACCTAAGTTTTCTTCAATAATTGAATTTAAGTACCGATTAGAGAAAGAATTAGAAGAACATGGACATATACCTATACCCATAATAAAATCTTCTTCCACAATAGTTGAGGATTGAAAATTCAATGGTTCAGAGGAAAAAATAGTTTGATTGTTAGTGAGAACATTTTCAATAGATTCTACCTCCCTTGCTTGTTCAATATTTTCTGATGGATTCCTCCCATCTTGCAAACACAATTCATCTTGCAATTGGGTGTTAGGATTTGTAACTGATTCATCCTTCACGATTGAATATGGCTGGATGAAAGGGGCACAAACATCAGAGAGAGGATTTAGTTTAAATGACATGTCATCAAGATGAAATTTATAGAGAACATGATGGATTCTTGTTGAAAATCCACCTGGAGATGAATCGTCATTGATTAGTAGAGCCTACAATTCTTCACATAATCGATTGTGATCATAAATTTCAAAAGTGTCTAGAAATTCATTTATAGATTGAAACCAATCAACAATGTAATATGTTGTAAAAGACTCAAACCAATATTTAATCGGACCCCTAAAAGTGAAAGCGAATAATCTACATTAAACCTTTAAATTAGAAATATCATGCTTTATGTACTTACACCAAAACTTGTTAAGATGTTCTTTTCTCGATACATTCCCCTCGCCATCAAAGGTGAGTTTGGACAAGCAAGAAATTGTCTTGTTGGGAATAACATGTACTGAGAAATGGAAAGCATGTTCCAACACAGTGGTTTGGGCAAGATCCATGAGAGATTAGATACATTCAAAATAAAGACTTCACAAGGCTAGCTTGTCATTCTGGCCATCCTTCTAGTGCATTTCACGATGACACAAAAGAAGAATTTATAAATCTAGAATTATGACAGGCTGAGGGGTGAAACATTTAATTATTAAATTTACCTCTTCCCTCTAGCACCATTTTTTGATGGGAATATGTGAAAACACCGTCAACTGTGAGGGAAAGTCTGGTCCAAAGTTGTCTAAATAACCTAAGTTGTTTGGGATGACTCACCCTGATGGGTTTTACGGATCCGTTGGCCGATAAAAGGATCTAATCTAAACTATAAAAATAAAATAACTAACTAATTATCTACTATATATATTTACATTTTCTTATATACAAAGTGTACAAATATACAGATTGCAATATTTATGAGAAAGCTTGGAAACTAAGATTATACAAAAGATCCAAATCTCAGGCAGAATGTAAACAGATCTAAGATATACAACTAATCTACTTTTACCTTCGAAACTAAAAGAAAGAAAAAGAGTGAATGTGGATGATAATGTTATGGATTAAATAAGAAAATTATTTAAGCTTAAATATGGATCTACTTTAACAAAGAAAATACAAAACTAAATAATAAAAGCAAAGAAAAACTACTAACCTAAAATTGGCCAGCATTAAAAGAGAAAATGTAGTTGTGCCTTCCCGAACCAAACTACTTCTGTAATCTGCATGTTAATAGAAATATCTAAGTTAATTTGTACCTTGAAGGAGGCAGTGCCTCCTCTCAAGGAAGATGTGTTTCCTGTTGGTAGCCGCTGAAGGATTTGCATGAAACTATCTATCATCTTGTTCCTTTGTTGTGTGAGGGCTTCCTGATGCAGTCGCATACCCCGCAGGGTCTCTGCGCCTGACATCCCGGTCAAAAGGATTGTTCTGTCAGTTCATGAGCCGAAGCCGCTCTTTGTATCCCCATTGGAATCGCTACTAAAACCCAATCCACAAGTCCTTCTCTTTTCCCACATGGCTCTTCTGCTGACAACCGTGAGTTCCCCGATGTAATTTCAGGTTTCGGGACTCTATGTTTCACGATGTTAAGAGTTCCCTATTCCCTCAAACTCCCGATCTCTGATTTGTTGATGCGCTCCCTTTTGCCTTAGCCCCTCCAGGCTATGCCCCTAGTCCATATGACTAGCCCTCATAAGACCGTAGCCTTATCTCCTTTCAGGGTTTTCTTATCCGACGGTCAGACCCCTTGAGCTTTCCATTCCCAATATCCTGACACACGAAATGCCAAAATAACTGTTGGCCTGACCTTCCCTTCCTTTCGCGATTTCAGGCTTTTAAGTGCCAAAATGCATGGACTTTTTGTCCACAGAATCCTTGATATTTCGAATCCTGATATGCTCTGACTCTAGCTAGCCCTCAAGGCTAGATCCATGGTCCATGCGACCTTGACTTAGATGACTGCAATTCTAACACCCATCGAGATTCAGGGTTTCTAACTTCGAAGTGTATGGGACCTGTTATTGGATAAATCCGTAAGTGCGGACACAAACCGATCTCCCTAGATCCACCTGGATCTAGAACAAAGCATGACAGAATATGACTCTTTCCCTAGATTCGAACCATTGAATTAAATAAGAGGCAAGAACAAGTTGCATACCTTATAATCGCTTCCTATGGTCTTTGTTGCTACCGCTTCACTCCAATGCTCTCGTACAGTCAAGACCAAAACAATACAAACCAAATGGAGTGAAGAAAGCACAATCTATTCAATAGTGAATCTATGTATATGATCAAGGAGTTATACAATAAAGTGGAACTAGCTTTATGGCAAAGAATCATATTACTGTATCATATTAAATTTGAAAGAGAGATTACAACCATTGCCTTGATGTCATAAGGTCCCTTCCAACTGTCCTTCGTTCCTCACACACTTTGACTCCAAGAATTCTGAGAGCATAGATCTGATGATATTCACAATCTATCTTGACAAAGAAAATCTCAAAGCCATTCCAACCAAGCTAATAATTCCAAGCCAATCAAGAACAATCTCACGAACCAACAAAGCTAACCCAAGCTAAACCAAGATAACTTTCTCCATGAGAACTCCTCTCCTTTTATAAGTTGAAGAAGATAAGGTGAGGAGGTTAGGATGATCCCACTAAATCATGAAAGCAAGTAAGATCCAAACCATTCGGA
>JZKD02S1679622.1:68289-79217 GCA_000966675.3 Picea glauca | reverse complement strand
TCTTTTAAAGTGAACTATTCAGAAGAAATCTGATCTTTCCCTAAACAATTCTAAAGAAAACACATGCTTTGTAATTGAAAGACACTCAAAGAAAGAGACTAATCCTTCAAAACCAGACAAAGCAAAAGTGGCTAAAAACAACTCAAAGGATGTCAAGAAGACTGTAAACAGAACAATATAGGCTCTAAAAGCTCAATCCAGCTGATCAAAGCAAAACTGGGCATCAAAATATTACAAGACCCAATCCAAAAATTTTACAGACAAGTTCGCAGCCTAGCAGTATATTACAGTGCGAGAATTAGGTATTCTCACAGACTAGACATTGGTAGGGTGCGAGAAGTTCGCACTAAACCTAACAGTGGCGTGTGAAAATCAATAATTCTCGTAGGCCACTAAAGGGTATAGTGCGAGAATGTCTGTAAACACAAAATTTGGAAAAAGGACAAAAATTTTGAGTGAACTTTCAAATCTAGAGAGTCTTGATGGATCTCCCACAGACTCAGAGACCAGAAAACAAGCAATCAAAGCAAGGGAAACTAGACTAACTAAGAAACAATCTGTTCCCCAGTGGGGTCGCCAATTTTGTTATTGGATAAATCCGTAATTGCGGTCACAAAACGATCTCCCTAGATCCACCTGGATCTAGAACAAAGCAAGATAGAATATGATTCTTTCCCTAGATTCTAACCATTGAATTAAATAAGAGGCAAGAACAAGTTGCATACCTTATAATTGCTTCCTATGGTCTTTGCTGCTCCCGCTCGCTCCAATGCTCTCGTACAGTCAAGACCAAAACAATACAAACCAAATGGAGTGAAGAAAGCACAATCTATTCAATAGTGAATCTATGTATATGATCAAGGAGTTATACAATAAAGTGGAACTAGCTTTATGGGAAAGAATCATATTACTGTATCATATTAAATGTGAAAGATAGATTACAACCGTTGCCTTGATGTCATAAGGTCCCTTCCAACTGTCCTTCGTTCCCCACACACTTTGACTCCAATAATTCTGAGAGCATAGATCTGATGATATACACAATCTATCTTGACAAAGAAAATCTCAAAGCCACTCCAACCAAGCTAATAATTCTGAGCCAATCAAGAACAAGCTCATGAACCAACAAAGCTAACCCAATGTAAACCAAGCTAACTTTCTCCATGAGAATTCCTCTCCTTTTATAAGTCGAAGAATATAAGGTGAGGAGTTAGGATGATCCCACTAAATCATGAAAGCGAGTAAGATCCAAACCATTTGGATGCCACCTCACCATAGAAGCTTCTCCTTCTAGAAGATTCGAGAAAACACTCATTTTTCCCACGTGCTGGAATTCTCGCACCCTAGCTATAGAGAAACCTGCAAACACCTCACACCCTGGCTATAGTGCAACCTGCAAGAATGGGCCATTCTCACATCTTTCCTATATAGAAACCTGCGAACTTCCCTTTTTATAAGGTTTTTACATAGGAAAAAGCAATTTCTTTTCTCAGGAAAAGTTCTTCTCCTTTCTCTCTTAAGGAACTCAGGCCACTGACCCCTCTGAAGGAAATAGATAGGCTTACATCATTAACGATCATAGGGATTACGAAAATAATGTGTAACAGGACCCCTCGTCCTTCAGATTTTTGATTCTCCAACTTTCTTCGGATTTTTGACACGCGTCCCAAGTAGATGGACGGTTCAGATCAACCCTCGCTAATTCGGGGTTTCTGATGTCGAACGACCAAACTCACATCCTCGAGATCTCTGATATCCCGAATGCCAATATCCCGATTCCTACTCCCGTCGAGACTTTTGCCTCGGCTATTCATGGAGGCTTAACCCTTATGCAACTTCTTGCCGATCCAACAACTGTCGGCGATCCTGAGCAGGATTTGACGCTCATGATTTCTTCTCCTATGCACTTCTCCCATGTTGCCTTCTGGATGTGATGACCTTTCAATGATCCAGAATCTATCAGCTGAATCGATGACCGATATTGCTCCTCCCAAGCTTTGGCACTTTCCTTCTCTAGCTTGGAAGGATTTCCAAGTTTCTCAAAGGCCTCAACCTTTGCCTGTTTCCTCTTTCAACTCTTCGACTTCGGGCTTCGCTATGCGTATGAAACGTTGTCCCTCCTGAGCTTATCCTTCTTTCGAATCCTTGAAGGATTCTTCAACTCCTACACTTCTGCAGGGTATTCTCATGCACACAAAGGTGCTATCTGCCATGAGCTTTACTGTAGCTTCGACCTCCAAGGAAACTCAGTTCTTCTTTCCTTTCTCCCTTAGATGGAGAATTTGGATGCCCTCTTGACTATCCTTCACTCAAGCAACCCCTTGATGAGCCTATCAGGGTATTCAACAACCCTGTGAAGATCCCTCATTGGATTCTTCCTCAATTTACAGAACTCAAAGAGTTCTCTTCTCCCTATGCCTATCTGCACAATGCCTCAATGCCCACCTGCCAGAGTGTCAAGAATCCTCAGTGATTCTGACCTCTTAAGAACTCACAACATAATTCTTACTCTGTTTCCCCTTTCACTGGCTCAATGCCCGTCTGGCATAGCTTCACAGAACTCTTCAGAGATTCTGTCTGCAGCTGTGTTTTCCTCCACAACCTTGCCTTCAAGGTGTTCAACAACCTTGATGTCTTCCTCATGAGTTGTTGATTTCAGCTTCTGTGCCGCAACACGTCCTTGTCTGAACCCACAGTATTCAGAAGTGCTTCAGTGCACTAGTATTCAGAGATCGCAATACTCTGTCACACCCTCCTAGCATGAAACCTCAAAGACCTTCACCTGAAATCAAACATACTCCTGCAAATGAAAACCTACAACATACATTCATATCATATGAAGAACACCCACATACATTCATTTAACACATAGTAATGTAGGAAAAACTGCTCTTTGTATTAAAATTGGCAAGCGCCTGTATTTACAAGGTGTTCCTGAGCACGGCCTGTAACAAGGTCTCGGCTCCTTCTTTTCTGCTCTCTACTCGCAAATTCTATCTCAATTCTCTCTCTCTCTCTCTCTCTCTCTCTCTCTCTCTCTCTCTCTGCTTACCTCTTCCAAATGAGATACAATTGATCTTTTTACATGAGGAGGCCCTTCGAGCACTTCCCTCCAAATCTACCTACCCTATTCAATTACATTGAATGGGTTGTCTAGTCTGCTATCCGGATCTTGGATGTCAGCCTTACAAAAATTAAAAGCCTTCTTATCTACAACCTGCACAAAGGCATGGCTTCACAACTCAATAGCTTAAACATTTAATTACATTCAATTCTAAATCAAAATGAGGGCGACGCCTCTCTTCAGTGTTGAATGCGTGCGCTTGACGTGGCTTTGCTGGTTGGTTGGCTGACGTGGAGAGATGCTCCTGCATCATTCTCCTCAGCTGCAAAATTCATGAGATCCTATTCATGAGCTTCCCATCTCATCTGTTGAAATCCTCCTGGATCCTAAAGAAACCTCTAGAGTTGTTCATCTGCTCCATCTCCCTGCTGCTGCTGTGCTGCCTTTCTACCCAGCTTCTCCTTGCTGGCAGTTTCTGCTGAATCTACCATCAACCTTCTGACGTCTTCTATCACTTGGTCCAGCTGCTCCCGTGGCTGGCTCTGTTCATGCAGTCTCCTCAGCTGCAAAAATTTTCGGCACATGAGCAGATTATCGTGATCTCCCATGCCTTCTTCATCAGTTTCCAACTTCACCTGTTGGATGTGCATGCCGTGCACCTTCACCCTTCTCTCCAGGGCTTCCATTTGTTCATATAGATCAGTTAAACTAATGATGTTTGCCTCTCCTTCTTCTGCTACAAACTCCCATGTTGCAGTCTTTTCAGTCTCCTGGCTGAAAATATTGAGCCATTCCTCAGAATGCTCATCATCCCCTTCTACTTCTTCTGCTGTTAGATTCAGTGCTACAGTTGCCTCAGCTTCCTAGATGAAAGCATTGAGACACTCCTCAGAATGCTCATCATCCTCTTCTGCTTCTTCTGCTGTCAGCTCTAGTGCTACAGCTTCCTCAGATTCCTGGATGAAAGCATTGAGACACTCCTCAGAATGCTCATTTTCCTCTCCTGCTTGGGCAGCTTCAGATATCTGCTCCAATTCTTCTGCAACAATTTCAGCTATTTGTCCCCCTGTTGTTGTTGCATCTGCAACACAGATTTCTGCCTCCTCTTAGGCAAGTGGTAGGGATATCTCGATTCCCCCAATCATTATAAGTCTCCTCAAATTGGCCTCTCGGATGGTGAAAGTTTCTAACTTGTCATCATCTTCATTCACATGGCTTGAAAAAACATATGAATCTTCATCCTCTGTCAGCTGCACCTACTGATATAAATCCACCTCCGAGTTTATGAGACTCTCATATAGTCTCATCTGCTCATCCCTGCCCATCTGGCAATATGGGATGCTTCTACTGTCCTCCTGGTAGTCTTCGAGATCCCGCAGCAATCTCATATCATTACCCAGCTAGCAATGTGAAATTCCTTGGCTGTCCTCCTGATAGTTCGTGATATTTTCAATCGATCTGAACTCCTTGCCCACCTAGAAATATGGAATTTTCTCTCTATCCTCCTGGAAGTTCTTAATATCTTCAACTGATCCCATTTCACTAGGATCTCTCCCAGTCTCTTGTTCACATATCCGAACCATTTCCTTAGGTTCGTCGAGGTTTTCAGTATGCCTCAACCATCCTTTTAACAGCCTACGTTGTCTTCTAGCCATCAACTCTTTGACTGGCCATTTTTCCTTTGACTTCTTCATGGGCCATTCATATACCCATCTCTACTTGGTATTCTGCTGCATCCGCAGTTCAATCTCTTCCATTCTTGCCCTCATGTCGGCAAGTTCTTTTCCCCTTTCGGCTGTGCTCATCAGCTCTGGATTTTTCCTTTCAGCATACCTATGGCCTTCAGTAGCCATATTGTTGTCTCTGTCTACTCTCCTGGCAAACCTGCTGCTGTCACTCTGCATCCCGAGTGTTTCTAGCTTCTCCCTACAGTCCCCCTGACTGTCTTCTTGATTGTTGCCTACCTACAAACAACCATCACAGAGTCTCCAACACTCTGTCTTCTTTTGCCTTCTCACTTCACCTGAAATATACAAGTGAAGCCCCGCTCTGATACCACTTTGACGCAGCTGCATACCTCGTAGGGTCTCTGCACCCGACCTCCCGGTCAAAAGGATCATTCTGTCAGTTCATGAGCTGAAGCGGTTCTTTGTATCCCCACTGGAATCGCTGTTGAAACCTAATCCACAGGTCCTTCTCTTTTCCCACACAGCTCTTCTGTTGTCAACCATAAGTTCCCTGATGTAATTTCAGGTTTCGAGACCCTATGTTTCCCGATGTCAAGAGTTCCCTGTTCCCTCGAACTCCCAATCTCCAATTTGTCGATCCGCTCCCTTTTGCCTTAGCCCCTCCAGGTTATGCCCCTAGTCCATATGACTAGCCCTCATAAGACCGCAACCTTATCTCCTTTCGGGGTTTTCTTATCTGAGGGTCAGACCCCTTGACCTTTTCATTCCCGATATCCCAACACACGAAATGCCGAAATAACTGTTGGCCTGACCTTCCCTTCCTTTCGTGATTTCAGGCTTTTAAGTGTCGAAATGCATGGACATTTTGTCCACAGAATCCCCGATATTCGGAATCCTAATATGCTCTGACTCCAGCTAGCCCTCAAGGCTAGATCTATGGTCCATGTGACCTTGACTTAGATGACCGCAGTTCTAACACCCATCGGGATTCAGGGTTTCGAACGTTGAAGTGTATGGGACCCCTCGTCCTTTGGATTTTCGATTCTTTGACTTTCTTTGGATTTTTGACACGCGTCCCAAGTAGATGGATGGTTCAGATCAACCCTCGCTAATTCAGAGTTTATGATGTCGAATGACCAAACTCACGTCCTCGAGATCTCCGATATCCCGAATGTCGATATCCCGATTCCTACTCTCATCGGGACTTTTGCCTCGACTATTCACAGAGGCTTAACCCTAATGCAACTTCTTTCCGATCCAACAACTGTCGGCGATCCTGAGCAAGATCTGATGCTCACGATTTCTTCTCCTATGCACTTTTGATGTAGGAGCATCGCCAACTCATCAAGCAATCCAGCGCAGAAGCAGAAAGACAGCTGGACAAGCCAACACAAATTTTGAAAACACTTTGGGATTGAGGCACAAATCTTTAATGAATCCATTTATGAAGGCACACTTTGTATATTGTAATGGACCTTGAGAAGATAGCTCTCATTCTTAGGTAGATAGTCGGCATTTAATAGACTTAATGCTGGTAGATAGGAATTTAATTTCAGAATTGATAGTTTTAGAGTTTGAGAGGGAAAATGGATATAGACACCCTCATTGTATCGTTGTAACATTAGCATTATCAAGCATTCAGAAGAAGAAGAAGAGCAAGCAGAGAATATTGTATGAAGAACACCCATGTACAGTCATTTGAATTAATAGAAGCACTCTGATTCAAATTCATGGTTTGTGTTGATTCTCTGTGTGTTGATATTGGTATGCTCATGAATGTTTATTTCCTGTCATACATTTGCTTTTATATGTTTTGTATGTGATTTCATGTGAGAATTGAAGTCTGAAGGGAGGAAGGAATTAGTTTCAATTGTTTTTCTATCTTGAGCCAGAAAATTCTTGCAAGGAGTGCAGTCGAATCGTCCGCAAGGAGTGCATTGATGGAAGGGTCTCAGATAGAGATAACTTTTGTTCTAAGTTCCCAGAAGTGCAGTTGAGCAGAGAAGCCGTGTAAGGCGTGCGTAGGCTAGACGAAGCCTCAGAGTTGTGATTCCGAGCAAAGGGAATTAAGACTGCTGCTGCAGATATGCGCAGAGTCGAAGCTTCAACACTTAGACACTGTTGAAGATTTGCTGCAAGGAGTGCATGCAAGAGTTTCCTGAAGGGACTCGAAAGTTGCGAGAAAAGCTCAGGAAGGATAGGCCTTTGAGTTCGTCGAAGGGAGGTACAGACAAAGTCGTGCCTGGAAGGATGAAAAGAATCGTCGCAAGGTTGCGAGCAAGTGGACGAGTTCTGTAGAAGGACACTTCGTCACTTCGTGGATTGCATAAGGGATAAACGGACGATCGAAATTCTCCGAGGAAAATTCGCGAATCACCGCGAGCCGTTAGATATCGCGGAGGAGTGAGGAGGTTACAGTATAATCTTGAAGGAGGTTCAAAGCTCTGGGAGAGTCGAGCCATTGATCCAAGCCAGTCAGGGCTGTTGGATCCATCGCGAGATTTCCTATCGGGATTTCGCAGGAGAAGAGTTGAGGATTTGGCCATGGGAATCGCGATATTGCAATACGCGATATCCCGACAGTTGGAGGATAGTGTGGGCCATAGCGAAGTCGACAAGTGGAGGGCAGGTGGCATAGTTCGTCGGGATCTCGCCGCGAGAAGTTCCGAACTTGGGTATTAGGATTCACGATCCCACGAAGTCCGAAGTCCCGATGAGGAGACATGACATTGGAGAAGTCAGCTCGCGAGCATATCGGAATTTCGGCACATCGGGACTTGGGAATTGGAGAACCAAGTGTTTGGCGTCACGAGTAGCGAAGTTGTGATAGAGCCGAAGTCCCGATAGAGGGAAGAGGAAGTCAGTGTTGACTAACATATCGGGTCTCGGGGATTTGAGAGCCCAGAGGTAGACAATGAATTCACGAAACTACGAGTTCCGATTTCCCGACAAGTAAATAAAGGGAAGTCGCGCTGAAGAGAATCTGTGGGTAAGAAATATTTTTGATAGGGAATCAGAAGAGCCTTTGGGTTCTTCGGGCCAAGGAGAAAGAAGATCCTGTGGGAGCGGACGTACTCCGAGGAGTGCAGCTACGTCAGTTGTGGTATCAGAGCAGGAGTAGTTCTTTGCTTTCTGTAGCAGAGAAGAGAATTCACCATGCCACCAAGAAGAGAGAGGCAGTCACCTGACCCAGAAGATAGGGAGGTGCGGAGAAGAGGCAGGCTGGTAGGAAATCCAGAAATGGAGAGACAGATGAGAGATCTCCGAGCAAGACTCGAGGAGATGGAGACAACACAAAGATACACAGCTAGCACAGGGAATCTGAGCGATTCCGACAGTGAAGTTGAAGCTAAATGAGAGGAGGAAGTTGCAGTTGAAGATGCATCCACTGAGCGATTGATTAAATCCATTTCCAGAATGAGTGCAAAAGCGAAAATGGACATTCCATTCTATGAGGGAAATCTGGATGCAGAAGAACTTCTGGATTGGTTTAGATCTCTTAACACCTACTTCGATTACGAGGATATCAAAGAGAACAAGAAAGTCAAGCATGCTGTCACGTGCTTGAAAGGACATGCACCATTATGGTGGGACGAGCTACAAGCTGATAGACGCTGCAAAGGTAAGCAGAAAATCAAGAGTTGGGATCGAATGATTGCGAAGATGAAGGTGAAGTTCATCCCAAGAGACTATCAAATTACTCTGTTCAGGAGGATGCGGAACCTGAGACAGAAGCTGATGACAGTGAAAGAATACACTGAGGAATTCTATCGACTGAACATCAGAGCAGGTCATCGGGAGAGCGATGATGAGAAAGTTACTAGATATCTGAATGGTCTGAGATATGACATTCAGGATGAATTAAGCATGGTTACCATCAAGACGGTGGAAGATGCTTATCAGATGGCTCTGAAAGATGAAGAGAAGCTGAGCCGTAAGCAAGGTCAGTGGGGCCAAGGTGGGATCCATCCCAGAGGCAAAGCAGTGGCCCAGGACAAATACCAGAATCCCAAGGAGGAATGGAAGAAACCTCAGCGTAAGGTTGAAAGAGGTGGAACCTCACAGAGAGGGCCATATGTTGAACAGAGAGGGAAGCATACAGAGAAGAGGGGAGATTATGCTGATGCAAACACTTTTCCTCGAACCAGAGGTCGAGGTAGAGGAAGAGGTGGAGTAATCACATGCTTCACATGTGAAAAGAATGGGCACAGGTCATTCGAGTGTCCATAGAAAAAGAAGGACATTGGGGAAGTTCACATCGCTGAAGCGCAGAGGCGTGATGCTAAGGCCAAAGACACAGAAGGTGAAAGGTCACTGATGATGCGTAAAGTCCTTTTGACACCCAGGAAGGAGGTGGAGGACTCAGCTCAAAGGACTAGACTGTTCAGAACAACTTGCAAGACCAAGGATAGGGTGTGCAAGGTCATCGTGGACAGTGGTAGCACAGATAATCTCATTTCAACCGAGATGGTAGAGAAGTTGGGGCTGGAGACAACTGATCACTCGAGTCCATACAAAGTTTCGTGGCTACAAAAAGGACACCAGGTAACTGTTACTAAACAATGCTTGGTTGAATTCAAAATAGGTGGATATAATGATAAAATCTTGTGTGATGTTATTCCTATGGATGTATGTCATTTATTGCTGGGTAGACCATGGCAATATGACAGAAATGTGATTCATGATGGGAGAATGAACACATACACCTTAGAGAAGGATGGCAAAACCCATATGTTGCTTCCAATAAAGGATAAGGAGGTGAAGTCGGAAGTAAACAACACAATACTTCTCATGAGTAGGAAGGAGCCTCTTACAGAGATTGAAAATAAGGAAGATCCACAATTCTTTGTTGTCAGGAAACCGAGGATTGTTCTAACTAGCACAAGAGTGGATGATTTACCAGATGAAGTTCAGGAACTACTGGAAGAGTTCGCTGACATCATAGGGGACAAATTACCTCATTCGTTGCCACCGATGAGAAGTGTGAGTCATCATATAGATCTCATACCGGGAGCTAGTTTGTCGAATAAAGCCGCGTACAGATTGACGCCGCAAGAAAATGAATAGGTCAAGAGACAAGTCCAGGAGTTGTTGGACAAAGGATTGGTTAGAGAAAGCTTGAGTCCATGTGTTTTTCCAACGGTACTTAGTCCGAAGAAGGGTGGAGGATGGAGAATGTGTACCGATTCAAGAGAGATTAATAAGATAACCATCAGGTACAGGTTTCCACTGCCGAGAATGGATGATTTGATGGATTGCCTGAGTGGGGCAAAGTATTTTTCAAAGATAGATTTGAAAAGCGGATACCACCAGATTCGCATGAGGGAAGGCGATGAGTGGAAGACAGCATTCAAGACAAACAAAGGTTTGTATGAATGGCTTGTCATGCCGTTTGGTTTGACAAACATGCCAAGTACCTTTATGAGGCTGATGAATGAAGTCCTAAGGGAGTTCATCGGAAACTTTGTTATTGTTTATCTGGATGATATATTGATTTACAGTAAATTAGAGGCTGAACACCTGAAGCATTTGGCCATTGTGATGAAGAAGCTACAGCAGGAGAAGCTGTTGATTAATGTGAAGAAGTCCTCATTTATGAAGACAGATCTCATATACTTGGGTTTTGTTATTTCGGCTAATGAGTTGAGGATGGATCCGGATAAGGTAGAAGTGATCAAGAATTGGCCATCACTGAGAAATGTATTCGAGGTGAGAAGTTTTCATGGTTTGGCTAGTTTCTACCGAAAGTTCATTAGGAATTTCAGTGGGATTAGCGCAACGATGATGGATACAGTGAAGAAGCAACATAAGTCTTTTCATTGGACAGTAGAGGCTGAGAAAAGCTTCAATCTGTTGAAGCGGAAGATAACGGAACAACCGGTTTTGGTGTTGCCAGATTTCATGAAGACATTTCAAGTGAAATGTGACGCAAGTGGGTTTTCCATAGGAGCGGTCTTAAGTCAGGAAGACAGACCAGTTGCATATTTCAACGAGAAGCTAGATGAGGCGAAACTGAAATAATCCATGTATGATAAAGAATTTTATGCCATCATATAGGCACTGAAGAAGTGGAGGCATTACTTGATCCCGAAAGAATTTGTTTTGTATAGTGATAATCATGCATTACAGTTTGTGACTCAACAGGAGAAGTTGAATCAGAAACATGCTAAATGGGT
>JZKD02S1679622.1:43451-68239 GCA_000966675.3 Picea glauca | reverse complement strand
GGATTGGCAGGACATTTTGGCCATGACAAAACATTCGCAAAGTTGAAGGAGTCATATTTTTGGCTGGGGATGCGAGAAGATGTCAAGAGATTCATTGACAGATGTAGAGTTTGCCAGCATTCAAAAGGAAGGAAGCAGAATGTAGGTTTTTATCATCCATTGCCCATACCGAAGAGGCCATGGGAGGCGATTAGCATGGATTTTGTATTGGGGTTGCCGAGGACACAAAGAGGTGTTGATTCCATCTTTGTGGTGGTCGACAGGTTTTCTAAAATGGCACATTTTATCCCATGCCAAAAGACCAGTGATGCGACTCATATCGCAAATTTGTTTTTCAAGGAGGTCATTCGACTTCATGGATTGCCGAAAAGCATAGTCTCGGACAGAGACACTAAATTCATCGGGCATTTCTAGAGGACACTGTGGAAGAAGCTAGGGACTAACTTGGCATTTAGTTCTACTTATCATCCTTAGACAGATGGATAGACGAAAGTGGTCAACAGAAGTCTGGGAGACTTGCTTAGAAGCTTGGTGACAGAGCACCACAGTAGTTGGGATAGCATATTGCCACAGGCAGAGTTTGCATACAACGATTCAGTGAATCGGAGCACGGGGAAAAGTCCATTTCAGGTTGTATATGGAATGCATCCGAGAGGAGTTTCTGAACTGAGTGATTTAGCATAGACTGTGACTAGCAGTGCTAGTGCGGAAGAGTTCGCTGAGGCGATGAAAGAACTTCACAGCATAGTGAAGTAGCTATTGATAGATTCAAATCAAGAGTATAAGCGTAGAGCAGATCAGCATTGGAGACAACTTTAGTTTGAAGTTGGTGATCTAGTTCTGGCACATTTGAGGAAGGAAAGGTTCTCGAGGGGAACATACAACAAGTTGAAGATGAAGAAAATCGGACCATGCAAGGTCTTAAGAAAATTTGGAGAAAATGCTTACGAGATTGAGTTGCCGGATGGCATCGGAATATCTCCGATATTCAATATCGCAGATTTATACCCATACAGGGCTGGAGAAATAGAGACTAGAACTGAGGAGCCAGTGATCCAGTGGGTGAAGCAATTGCCAGTAGTAGAAAAGCCACAGATGGAGTGCATACTGGACAAGAGAGTGGGTAAGAAGACCAGGAGAAAAGAATACTTCGAGTATCTAGTTAAGTGGAAGAACCATCCAGTGGAGGATGCCAGCTGGGAAAGTGAAGTAGAAATACAAAAGCATGGACATACCGTGAAGGAGCTCATGGACAAGAGCCCATGAAAGTTTTCAAACCGAGGAGTATGATGCAAGAGCATCGCCAACTCATCAAGCGAGCCAACGCGGAAGCAGAAAGATAGCTGGACAAGCCATCACAAATTTTAAAAACACTTTGGGATTGAGGCGCAAATCTTTAATGAAGCCATTTATGAAGGCACACTTTGTATATTGTAATGGACCTTGAGCGGATAGCTCTTGTCCTTAGGTATATAGTCGACATTTAATAGACTTAATGCTGGTAGATAGGAATTTAATTTCAGATTTGATATTTTTAGAGTTCGAGCAGGAAAACAGATATAGACACCCGCATTGTATCATTGTAACATTAGCATTATCAAGCATTCAAAAGAAGAAGAAGAGCAAGCAGAGAATATTGTATGAAGAACACCCATGTACATTCATTTGAATTAATAGAAGAAATCTGATTCAAATTCATGGCTTGTGTTGATTCTCTGTGTGTTGATATTGGTATGCTCATGAATGTTTATTTCCTGTCATACATTTGCTTTTATATGCTATGTATGTGATTTCATGTGAGAATTGAAGTCTGAAGGGAGGAAGGAATTAGTTTCAATTGTTTTTCTATCTTGAGCCAGAAAATTCTTGCAAGGAGTGCAGTCGAATCGTCCACAAGGAATGCATTGACGGAAGGGTCTCAGATAGAGATAACTTTTGTTCTAAGTTCCCAGAAGTGCAGTTGAGCAGAGAAGCCGTGCAAGGTGTGCGCAGGCTAGACGAAGTCTCAGAGTTGCGATTCTGAGAAAAGGGAATTAAGACTGCTACTGCAGATGTGCGTAGAGTCGAAGCTTCAACACTTAGATGCTGTTGAAGATTTGCTGCAAGGAGTGCGTGCAAGAGTTTCCTGAAGGGACTCAAAAGTTGTGAGAAAATCTCAGGAAGGATAGGCCTTCGAGTTCGTCGAAGGGAAGTAGAGACAAATTCGTACCTGGAAGGTTGACAAGAAGCGTCGCAAGGTTGCGAGCAAGTGGACGAGTTCTATAGAAGGACACTTCGTCACTTTGTGGATTGCACAAGGGATAAACGGACGGTCGGAATTCTCCGAGGAGAATTCGCGAATCACCACGAGCCGTTAGATATCGTTGAGAAGTGAGGAGGTTAGAGTATAAGCTTGAAGGAGGCTCAAAGCTCTGGGAGAGTCGAGCCATTGATCCAAGCCAGTCAGGGCCATTGGATCCATCGCGAGATCGCCTATCGGGATTTCGCGAGAGAAGAGTTGAGGATTTGGCCACGGGAATCGCAATATTGCAATACGCGATATCCCGACAGTTGGAGGACAGTGTGGGCCATAGTGAAGTCGGCGAGTGGAGGACAGGTGGCATAGGTCGTCGGGATCTCGTCGCGAGAAGTTTTGAACTTGGGTATTAGGATTCGTGATCCCACAAAGTCCGAAGTCCCGACGAGGAGACGTGACCATGGAGAAGTCAGCTCGTGAGCATATCGGAATTTCGGCACATCGGGACTCGAGAATTGGAGAACCGAGTGTTTGATGTCGCGAGTAGCGAAGTCGCGATAGAGTCAAAGTCCCGATAGAGGGAAGAGGAAGTCAACATTGACTGACATATCGGGTCTCGAGGATTTGAGAGCCCAGAGGTAGACAGTGAATTCGCGAAACTGCGAGTTCCGATTTCCCGACAAGTAAATAAAGGGAAGTCACGCCGAAGAGAATCTGTGGGTAAGAAAGGTTCTCGATAGGGAATCAGAAGAGCCTTTGGGTTCTTCAGGCTGAGGAGAAAGAAGATCCTGTGGGAGCGGACGTACTTCGAGGAGTGCAGTTGCGTCAACTTCTCCCGTGCTGCCTTCTGGATGTGATGACCTTTCAACGATCCATAATATATTGGCTAAACCGACGGCCGATATTGCTCCTCCCGAGCTTTGCGCTTTCCTTCTCTGGCTTGGAAGGATTTCCAAGTTTCTCAAAGGCCTCAACCTTTGCCTGTTTCCTCTTTCAACTCTTCGAATCTGGGCTTTGTTGCGCGTATGAAACGTTGTCCCTCCTGAGCTTATCCTTCTTTCGAATCCTTGAAGGATTCTTCAACTCCTGCGCTTCTGCAGGGTATTCTCATGCACACAAAGGTGCTATCCTCTCTAATCTTTCCTGTAGCTTCGACCTCCAAGGAAACTCGGTTCTTCTTTCCTTTCTCCCTCAGATGGAGAATTTGGATGCCCTCTTGACTATCCTTCACTCAAGCAACCCCTTGCTGAGCCTATCAGGGTATTTAGCAACCCTGTGAAGATCCCTCAGTGGATTCTTTCTCAATTTACAAAACTCAAAGAGTTCTCTTATCCCTATGCCTATCTGCACAATGCCTCAATGCCCACCTGGAAGAGTGTCAAGAATCCTCAGTGATTCTGACCTCTTAAGAACTCACAGCAGAATTCTTACTCTGTGTCCCCTTTCAGTGGCTCAATGCCCTTCTGGCAGAGCTTCACAAAACTCTTGAGAGATTCTGTCTGCAACTGTGTTTTCCTCCACAACCTTGCCTTCAAGGTGTTCAACAACCTTGAGGTCTTCCTCATGAGCTGTTGATTTCAGCTTCTATGCCGCAGCACGTCCTTGTCTGAACCCACAGTATTCAGAAGTGCTTCAGTGCACTGGTATTCAGAGACCACAGTACTCTGTCACACCCTCCTGTCATGAAACCTCAAATACCTTCACCTGAAATCAAACATACTCCTGCAAATGCAAACCTACAGCATACATTCATATCATATGAAGAACACCCACAGACATTCATTTAACACATAGTAATGCAGGAAAAACTGCTCTTTGTATTAAAATTGGCAAGCGCCTGTATTTACAAGGTGTTCTTGAGCATGGCCTGTAACAAGGTCTTGACTCCTTCTTTTCTGCTATCTACTCACAGATTCTATCTCAACTCTCTCTCTCTCTCTCTTTGCTTACCTCTTCCAAATGAGATACAATTGATCTTTTTACATGAGGATGCCCTTCGAGCACTTCCCTCCAAATCTACCTACCCTATTCAATTACATTGAATGGGTTGTCTAGTCCACTATCCGAATCTTAGATCTCAACCTTACAAACATTAAAGGCCTTCTTATCTACAACCTGCACAAAGGCACGGCTTCACAACTCAACAACTTAAACATTTAATTACATTCAATTCTAAATCAAAATCAGGGCGACGCCTCTCTTCAACGTTGAATGTGTGTGCTTGATGTGGCTTTGTTGGCTGGTTGGCTGACATGGAGAGATGCTCCTGCATCACTTCCTCAAGAAACATTTTGAAAGGATCTCTTGTCCCTTCATATTTATTTTCTCCTTCCATGAGAGGTTGCTTAGGCATGCGAGATATTTTGTACTCAAGAGAAACAAGATCGAGACCCAATTCTTTATACCCTGACCTCGTTGGGGACATGCATTAAGATGACAAGGAGAAGACCTCTCTTATACCATTGATCTAGAAAATGAATAGAGATTATTAAAATATTCTTAACACAAAATAACAAAGATATAGTAAAACTAAATTTCTATTGAATAAGGAAATAAGTTGAAACTGTAAAATGCAACGAAAAACAAACTTGTTGGAATGGTGGTGGCTTATCTCTGAGAAGAGATGTGATGGATTTGCTCATTTGCAAGAACATGGTTACAATGAGGCTCTGAAGGCATTTTACAATAAACAAGAATGTCAAAAACCCTATACATCCAAAAACCTAACCATAGGAGATGAAGCACCAAAGGTCATGTGGGCCCTGTTTGGGAAAGTTAGTACATCAACTTCCCAGGGTCGTAACTTTTGCATACGATCTTCATTTTAGGTGCATGATAGCCCGTTGGAAAGGTGTAACCGAGAAGAACAATTTTTGACTAGGCCAGGGTAAATTATTTATTAATCTCTTGGGACCCAAATCACTAGCAAACATCATTTAGGGCATCAAAACGACCCCGAAAGTTTGGAACCCGAAAAAATGTCAAAAAACTGCCAAGGTGGAAAACTGTTTTTTGAGTTAATGGAATAGGTGTGTGGCCACCAATATCCACCTAGATCAATTGTATACCATCCACAGTTAGATGGGAAGAAATAGAGAGTCAACCAAGTAATCAAATACATGTTGAGAATGTATGCGATGGATAAGCCATCTAAGTGGGAAGATTACATGCACTTGGTTGAGTTTACCTATAATAATGGGTATCAATCATCATTGAAAATGAGCCCATTTGAAGCTTTGTATGGTAGGAAATGCAATACTCTAGTGAGTTGGGACAACCCAACAGATAGATTGGTACTTGGACCAAAATTGCTCAAGGATATGGAAGACCAGATGGTTAGAATTAAGTAGAATTTAAAGGCAGCTCAAGATAGACAGAAAATGTATGCAAATAAGAACATGGCAGCTAGAGAATTTAAAGTGGGGGAGCATATTATTTTAAAAGTTAATCCCAAGAATATCTCTTTGAAGTTGGGTAGTTGTACAAAGCTAGTAGTTAGATCATGTGGTCCATTTGAGATATTGGACACAATAGGGCCAGTTGCATACATTCTTGCATTTCCTGCTTCCATGAATGTGCATAACGTATTTCATGTTTCCTTGATAAAAAAATATGTACATGATCCTAACCATGTTATTGATTGGAATCTGATTCAAGTAGAGACAGAGGGACACTTTTAGGTCCAACCAATGCTATAACATCCCGCTCTTATGTGCACTGAGAGAACCTATTCTTTGAGGACACTTGCTTGCAAGTGATCCGAGTTATTATATCTATTGGTCATTTGATTATGATTATGAGATATTATGGATATCATGATATGCTATTTTGTTGTATTTACATAGACAGGTGTTATTGACTGGGTTCTAATGAGTGTGTAGGAGTTTGGGCATTGAGGATGCAGAGGCATCGATGAAACCCCTTGGACTCATGATCAAGTCAGGGAGTGGACTATTGGGTTTTGAATGTTGTTGATATGACATGTGTACATATGATTAGATGTTATGATGATTGATTATTATTGCTGACATGATTTGTTGATGGATGCAGGCTGACGATAGCTTGTCGACCAGACTTACATGTGGAGTAGAGGGGTAACGAAGGATAACCAGAGACATTGAGGGAGAGGTGTGGCAATAGCCCTGCCACAACCTACTAGCACTCTCATCATGGTTCAAACTATAGGTTAACGATTACCTAGTTCGAGAAGACCCACAATGCTATGAGGGAAGACTGTGATTGTCGCTCATGATGATTCTAAGGGGCGTGCAATAAGGCATGGGCCTTATTCCTTAGAGGCCCTTAGTCTCCCACAAGATCACCTAGTGGAGTATTAACTCCAGGGGTTAAACATCTGCCAAATTTAGTCAAGAGGCGAGTGGCACCCTTGGAGCACGTAGTGCATCTTGAAGGGCACGTCATGCAAGGAAAACAAAAAGAGGTGAGTGGCACCCTTGGAGAACGTAGTGCGCCTTGAAGGGCATGTCACAAAAGGAATACGGAAAGAGGCGAGTGGCATCCTTGGAGCACCTAGTGCATCTTGAAGGGCACATCGCAATTTTAACTGGTAAGTGAATAAACCTAGTGCCTAGAAAACTATGCCTCCTTAGGACCTAGTCAGCCTTAAAATGAATGATATGATAAGTAAAGTTTAAAAACAATTGTACCCTTAAAAATGTTGCCTAGCCTAGCGAATTTAAAACCTAGGTCTAAGTAGAACATGTGGTCAAATAAATAAATAAATAAACATGTAACAAGAAGGGGGTAAGAAATTCAAACTTATTTATTAAAGTCAAAATTATAATGGAGGATTAATTTTTTTTTTAAAAAGGGGTAATGGTTGTTTTATCCACATTTTCTAATTAAATTTTTAGTTAAAAAGGACAAGAGGGTAAATGGTTGTTTTTATCTACACTTGCTAAACTAATTTTTAAATTAAAAAAGAAAAAGGGTAAATGGTTGTTTTATCTACACTTGCTAGATTGATTTTTTTAGTTAAAAAAGAAAAAGGGGGAAACTTAAAAGAAATAGGAAACTTAAAGAAAAAGGGAAACTTAAAGAAAAGGGGAAACGTAGAGAAAAATTGGAATGTCTAACTTAGTAAGGAATCTTTCCCTTGGAACTTTCTAATTATGAACTCAACTAGGAATTAAGTAAGGCATGAGTCATTTAAGAAATGTAAGGGAATTTTGGGACATCGAGGAGCGTTTTTAGGAATGTTTTTAGGTGGGTGAGGGAAATAGGAATATTTAATTAATTAATAAAATTGATTTTCTGGTGCAACTAGGGGATTGGGCGACATGTGTACGACTGATGTTTTTCAAAAGGAATTTAATGAGAATTTGGGAAACTAATTACTTGAAAACTCTATAAAAAGGATGGAGGAGGAGTATGGATCTGATCGTTTTGTGTAATGTTACGCTGCTGAAATTTTACCTTGACTGAACTTTCTCTTGTGGGAGTTGGGATATCCAGCTCAGTTAACGAGTGGTAGCTCGACCTTGCGAGGTGAGTTGGGTGCTAGCATTCTCTGGTATTGTCTGCATGGCCCATTTGCATCTCGGGTGGCTCAGGGGGAAGAAGAGTACCCCTAGTGTTGGCTGGTAGGTACCAATGATGTCACATCGATTGGAAAGTGGGAGCAAGATAGAGCACACGTGGGACAATGACTTCAAAGCATTCACATTTGTCTAAGGTATGCCTGTTAAAGTTGTTACTTGCAATGAAATTTCATTTAAACATGTTTTTTTTATGGTACTCGAATGATGATTTATTTTCCATGATATTTCCTTGAGATGTCAGTTATCAATGTAATCCCCTTATCCTTAAGTTATTAGTCTGTGCCTGAGAAGTCAGCCAGGAGTCGAATCGACGGTCATCACTCCGGTGTTTAAATACCTATAGATTCAAATGCCCTGCTTTCATGTGCATGGATAATAATTGAAGGATAATTTTCTCCCAACTATCTATCCCTTACTTATCCTTGCATTTTTATTTTATGATTGATCTCTAATCCTTGCACCCTCCTTGGGAATGAGTATCTCTATGTTTTATTGAATGATAAATCTCTGTGTTTCTATTGAAAGATTGTCTCTTCATTTTGTTTGTTGTGCTCTGCCTTTTGATGTTCTAACGCCCAATGTATTACCTCTCTCACTGGGCGATTTACTTCTCTCGTTTTTCTAAGTTTAGCACAGAAGCCCCGGGCATTATAGAACTGTTCTTCTTAACTTGTGATCCAGAGTTATTGTGCCCATATTTGATTTCATTTCTACTGTTGAATAACCTTTATATGCATCTAGTTTTTGAAGTCGTTTATCCTGTTGAAATAACCATTCTAGGCATCTAGATGGAAAACTTTTTTATTGTTAAATAACCATTGTATGCGGCGAGTTCAATTCATTTTTACCCAAGTCTGTTTTACCCATTTCATTTTTACCCAAATAATTTTTACTTGTTGCTGGGGTGCTTATAATATTGATGACAGTAATATGAATAGACAACGTTTATACATTGAATGAAATGAGTGTATGACTGTGTGTGTTTGCATTGCAATCGATGCTATGTATCTTGTATATATATTTTGGCAGCGATTTTGTCTCTACCATTGGTATATGCCATGCGATTTAATTGTATACCATGTGATTCATTCATATCATGTGAAATAAATAATTGTTTATACTATGCGATTTGCTCAGTGATTCCCTATGATTTTCATATGCAGCCATTGTTATATACAACCATTGTTCCACATAGTCATTCCCTGCGATTTTCAATACACAACCAGTGTTCTACCTAGCCATTCACCTAGTTCTTACACAAGCCTTCTCTGCGATGTCCTTAGACATAATAACATTCTTTGCTAGACTGTGTTTCCTTTTTAATAGCAGTGAAATTAATGTGTTAATAACAGTGAATTTAATGTGTTAATAACAATGAATTTAGTGTGTTAATATACAGACATCGATGGTGTACATCTGTGTTTTCACACCAATAGTAATATATATAAGTTTGACAGTGTTTTTATATTGGTAGCATTTCATTGACAACGTTTTTATATTGGTGGCATTTCATTGACAACGTTTTTATATTGGTAGCATTTCATTGACAGCGTTTTTATTTTGGTATTGTTTCATATTGAGCATTTTATATTGGTAGTGTTTCACATTGAGCATTTTTATATTGGTAGTGTTTCATTGCCAGCATTTTTTTTATTTGGTAGCATTATAATAGCATTCATGGATAGTGATATATTGGTATAATTGATAGCGATATAATTGATGGCAGCGATATATCATATAGTTGTATATTGTATAGCTATATATTGCATTGCTATATATTTTTATAGTGATATATTGTATAGCGATATATTTAAAAGACAACACAGACATTTACAAGACAAAAATATTGTATTTAATAGATGGCAAGACCATATATACCAACAATATAATAATTAATAGACAACGATATCATATATACTAGTGAATATCAATAGACACATTAATAGTTATTAAACGACAATGATTTGGTTACTGACAACGATTATCAATAGACACAGTAATAGTTTTTAATCGACAGTGAGATTGTTGTTGACAACGATTCCCTTAAATTATGTTGTTAGATACTAATGTGTGTTAAGATAGCATTACCCATAAATTATTTTTGTTAGTCAGCGATATATTTGTTAAGATAGGTTATCCCAACGGTTGAGTTTTAGATTTTCTTCATTTTTGTTTATAGCATTGGAGATTGGATCTAGGGTAGCTAATTGCATACTTGATTCCTTGACTTAATGAATTTTTTGGTCTAGAAATTACACCTTTATTCCTTAATCTCTTATGTCAATTATGGTTAATCCAACACTCTAATACTACTTCCTTATATAGAGAGTCAAACAGAATATCCATGGACCTGAATTCTTAGATTTTATTTGAGTTATTTATGTTTTGCAGTGGAAGACCTCCTCGAAAAAGTGCCTCATAAGAAAACAAGAACTCCTTCAGTTAGTTGCGCAATTTAATTGAATGATGTCACCTTCTGTCTTGTCGACTTGTTGATTGGGTTCTTGGGTATAGTCTTCATGTATTTATTGATAGATGATTCGGTCTCCTAGCGCGAGGGATTTATCTTGGGTTAAATGTCTAGATATGTTATGTTGTGCCATGGTTATTGTCACACCTATCACCTTGTGACGACATGATTCCTGATGAGGGGATCATTGTGTGCCCTGTTGGATAGATGTGAATGATAACCTGGTCGGAGTCTTGTGCTTCCTGATGGGGGCATATTGTTCATTGTAATTGATGTTGGTACTTGGTTTATAATGCCTTAATGCATTTGGTTGCGCATCGTAGAG
The DNA here is from genome assembly GCA_000966675.3 of Picea glauca. Taxonomy (NCBI): domain Eukaryota; kingdom Viridiplantae; phylum Streptophyta; class Pinopsida; order Pinales; family Pinaceae; genus Picea; species Picea glauca. The sequence goes on along the minus strand of JZKD02S1679622.1, from coordinate 57,647 downwards.
GTTCCTAGTTACTTTTCGTTGAAGCTGTTGTGTCGGGTTGTTGATGTTGACCTTTATATTGTAGGCATTGTCTTGCTTGTGTCAAGCAGGTAGTCATTTTTATCTGTCTATTGATTATCGCATGTTTTGTCCAGTTTCTTTATGTGCTAGTATGCTAAGTCGTTGTTGTCTTTTACCTGATCTGCGTGGGTTGTGTTCATCGTCAAGTTGTGTTATTTAACTTTTGTCGTTGTTTCCTTCCTGCTTAAAAAAATATATATTCTTTTGCATTGAGTCACTTGTAGTCGTAAAGATGGGGTCATTACATATGGTATCATAGCGGGTTCAACCCTGCAACTGTGGATCACCATGCTTTCCACTGCAATAAACCCTTGATTTTTAACCTAGTGCTAGTTAGGAATTTAATGTGTCCAGGTGGAGATCTCGATTAGAGGATGCCACAGAGGTTCGCAACGTGGTGTCGTGGAAGGAGGTGCGATGCCTCCTGAAGTGCTGATGCCCTCAGAGTCTAACCCCTAAGGGGAAGAAAAATTCCTTAGGCTGAATTCCATTATTATAGGGGATGATGATGGCCCGACAAGGTCCTTCCAAGGATTGTCAAAGGCCTTGATTCCCCATATATACTAAGAAGAGGCTAGGGCGCTTGTACCCATAAGGGTCCATAGCATACCCCAACCAGTATCATTAGCATTCACCGAGAGATCGAGAGGGACAAGTTCTCAAGTCCACAAGTGTCGTGGACGGTTCATCCATCGAGGAATGGCTGGAGAGCAAGGCGATGTGCTTCGCACATCACATTTATGACCTCTAGCATGAAGGTCTGCAGGGAGGTATTTCAATTGAAGGGAAGTGCTCTTCTATGATGGAAGACGCTCATGCCACTTTTGAACATGGCAGTCAAAGACGTTTCATGGGAACTATTCGAGGAATGGTTCGGGGAGAAGACCAGAGCATCTAGATCAGTTGGAACCGTCACCATGGGAGATTTGGGCAAGGCCCATCGGATCCATGTAGCGATGAATAATTGCGAAGCAGAGCACTATTCGACCGTGCTCAAGACGTCAGGTACCATTGTTGACCAGACCCTTAGCATTTTGATAGATCCAGGTGCTACTGAAATTTTTATTTCTAGTGCACTGCTAAAGGGATTTTAGGGTAAAGGCAGTCTAACATGATGATTTTAACTTTGTAGAAATGGCTTCGGGAGCCAAACAGAAGGTTGGTGGGAAGGTTACGACTGTAGCCTTAACGTGGGAGAGTTTGTCACCAGCGCCAACCTATATGTCACGATATTAGGATCTTATGATGTCGTGATCGGTATGGAATGGTTGGACTCACAGGAGGTGATACTCAATTGTAAGACAAAATGGTTGAGATTGGTCGATGATGAGGGATAGAGATGTGTGATTGTAGGTCAGAACCAGGGAGTTTCCCTAAGGTGCATCTCTTCCTTGCAAGTATGGAAGAGCATGCGCAAGGGATGTAAGCTCTATGCGATCCTTGTGTTAAAAGAGAAGGGAGTAGAGGAAGGTCTAGAACACCTTCTGGTGGGGAGAGAGTTTAAGGACGTCTTCCCAGAGGATTTACCTGCTATGCCACCAGAGAGGGAATTGGAATTTACCATCGACCTAAAACCGGGAACTAAACCGATAGCAAGAACGCCTTATCGGATGTCAACCCTGAAGTTACATGAGTTGAGAATGCAACTAAAAGAGTTGTTGGACCTAGGAATTATACATCCAAGTGTATCACCATGGGGTGTGCCTATTATTTTCATACGAAATAAGGATGGGTCATGGAGACTCTACATTTACTATTGTCATTTAAACAAAGAAACGATCAAGAATCAGTATTTGTTTCCAAGGATTGATGATTTGTTTGATCAGATGAATGACGCGATGGTGTTTTCAAAGATCGACTTGAGATAAGGGTATCACCAGTTACAGATCAAGGAGGATGACGTCCCTAAGACCTCCTTTACAACGAGGTTTGGACATCACGAGTTTACTATTTTACCTTTTGGACTGACAAACGCCCCTAGGGTATTTATGAGTTTGATGAACGGGGTGTTTGGCGAATACTTGGACAAGTTTATCCAAGTATTCATTGATGATATTTTTATTTACTCTCGGACATTGGAAGATCATGACGAGCACTTGCGCTTGGTACTACAATGTCTACAAGAGAACAAATTGTATGGTAAATTGTCTAAATGCTCGCTTTATCAATTGAAGATTCACTAGTTAGGGCATGTCATCTCGGGTGAAGGTATCATTGTGGATCCAACAAATGTCGAGGCTATTATGGAATCGTTTGCCCCGACAAATGTCCCTGAAGTGTGTAGCTTCATGGTTTTAGAAGGATACTATTGATGGTTCGTCGAGGGTTTTTCGAAGATAGCAAATCTGATTATGGAATTGCAGAAGAAGAACAAGAAGTTTTTTTGGACCGAGAAATGCGTGGAAGCATTTTGTAGGCTCAAGGAATTGTTGACAACAACACCGATACTAAAGGTCCCAGACATGGATGCAAACTTCTTGGTATGCACTGACGCATCCAAGGAAGGCTTAGGCAGATTCTTGATGCAAGACAATCAAGTGATCACTTACATCTTGAGGAAGTTGAGAAGGCATGAGGAAAACTATGCGACGCACAATTTGGAGTTGTTAGCCATTGTTTATTCCTTGATAGTTTGGAGACACTACATTATTGGATGGAAATTTGAACTAAAAATGGACCACTGTGGACTACAACACATCTTTACGCAAAGTGACTTGAACGCGTGACAACGACGTTGGTCAGAATTGCTTAGAGAGTACGATTTCGAGATTACTTACATAAAGGGAATAGTGAACAGAGTGGTTGATGCCTTGAGTCAGAGACTGTGCATATTTTCGGTGATGCCTCTTCAGATGAATCTACGTGAAAAGATTCTAACTTTACAACATGACGATGACTGGTACAAATAGGTCAAGGATTTTATCAGATAAAACAAAATGATGGTACCAAGATTTGAAGGATTTACTTTGGACGACGACGGATTATTGAGATTTAAAAACGAATTTACGTACCACCGAACGACGCGTTGAGGAGTTTGATCCTAAACGAGGCTCACAGAGCAGTGTACATGGCTTACCCGGGAGTCACGAAGATGAGGGAAGACCTTAAACCCTTATTCTTCTCAAAAGGAATCAAGGCAAACATAGTCAACTATGTGGCAAGATGTCTAGAATGTTAGCAGGTAAAAGTTGAACATAGACATCTGATAGGATTACTACAGTCACATGCTATTCCCGAATCGAAATGGGAGGTCATTTCGATGGATTTCATTGTTGGATTGCCACTAACGTCAAGGCGACATGAGTTGATTTTTGTGGTAGTCGACACTCTGACGAAGAGAGCTCATTGTATTCCTGTTCGTAAGACGTATCAGGCACCTGACATAGTTAGATTTTTCATACGTGAGATTTTGAGGCTGCATGGTGTGCCTAAGAGGATTATATCCGATCGAGGATCGGTGTTTACTCGACGATTTTGGACTAGTTTCCAAGAGGCCTTGGGAACCCAACTTAACTTTAGTATTGTGCATCACCCAGAGACAGACGAGCAGACTGAACAAACAAAACAAATATTAGAGGACATGTTGTGCATGTACGTTATGGACCAACAAAAGCGTTGGGAATAATTATATCCACTGGTATAATTCGCATATAACAACAGTTATCAAAGCACCATTAAGATGGTGCCTTTTGAGTTCCTTTATGGGTGACCATGTCAGATGCCTTTGAGTTGGGATTGGCTTGAGGATACATTCCTAGTGGGACCAGAAGCGATCCAAGAAATGGAAGAAAAAATGCAAACTATAAGACAAAGGATCAAGGAAGCATAGTATCAATAGAAGAGTTATGCCGATGCACATCATGTCAATCATAGTTATGAAGTTGGCGATCGAATATTCTTGTGAGTGAAACCACATAAGTGTTCGACCAAGTTTGGAAGGGGTACTAAACTCTCTCCTAGTATCATGGGACCTTTCGAGATTGTGGAAAAGAAGGGGCTCATGGCCTATTGACTAGCCTTGCCTGATCCTTGAGGCATATGTACGATGTCTTCCATGTCTCTGTTTGGAGACATTATGTTAGTGATCCTACACATGTTGTTGACATGAGTTCCTTGTAGGTAACAGATGAGGGTATGCTCACGACAAAGCCAATCTGTATCATGTACCATCACATTCAAGAGCTATGACGTCGAATAGTAAATCAGGTCAAGGTCCAGTGGGACAACTATAGTCTGCACTCGGTGACCTGGGAGGACGCATATGATATGCACCAGCAATTTCCATTTTTGTTTGATAGATAGACTTATGATATTGTGATACACTTTATCTCGACACTTATATACTATGAAACTTCGGGACGAAGTTTAAACCAAGAGGTGGTGTATGTAACATCCCGCTCTTGCACGCACTAAGCGAACTTATTCTTTTAGGACACTTGCTTGCAAGTGATCCAAGTTATTATATCTATTGGTCGTTTGATTATGATTATGAGATATTATGGATATCATGATATGATATTTTGTTGTATTTACATAGACAGGTGCTATTGACTGGGTTCTCTTGAGTGTGCAGGACTTTGGACATTGAGGATGCAGAGGCATTGATGAAACCCCTTGGGCTTCGGATCGAGTCAAGGAGTGGACCATTGGGGTTTGAATGTTGTTGATATGACATGTGTACATATGATTAGATGTTATGATGATTGATTATTATTGCTAACATGATTTGTTGATGGATGCACGCTGACGATATCTTGCTGACTAGACTCACATGTGGAGTAGAGGGGTCACGCAGGACAACTAGAGACATTGAGGGAGAGTTGTGGAATCATCCCTACCACAACCTACTAGCACTCTCGTTGTGGCTCGAACTGTAGGTTAACGATTACCTAGTTCGAGAATACCCATGATGTCGTGAGAGAAAACTGTGAAATTCGCTCATGATGATTTTAAGGGGCGCGCAATAACGCAGGGGACTTATTCCTTGTAGGCCCTTAGTCTTCCACAATATCACCTGGCGGAGTATTGACTCCAAGGGTTTGACGTATGCCAAATTCAATCAAGAGGCAAGTGGCACCCTTGCAGCACGTAGTGCATCTTGAACGACACGTTGCGCAAGGAAAACGGAAAGAGGCAAGTGGCACGCTTGGAGCACATAGTGGGTCTTTAAGGGCACATCGTGCAAGGAATAAGGAAAGAGGTGAGTGGCACCCTTGGAGAACCTAGTGCATCCTAAAGGGCACATCGTGATTTTAACTAGTAAGTGAATAAACCTAATGCCTAGAAAACTATGCCTCCTTAGGACCTAGTCGGCCTTAAAATGAATGATATGATAAGTAAAGTTTAAAAAACATTGTACCCTTAAAAATGTCACCCAACATAGAGAATTTAAAACCTAGGTCTAAGTAGAACATGTGGTCAAAGAAATAAATAAACATGTAATAAGAAGGGGGTAAGAAATTCAAACTTATTTATTAAAGTCAAAATTATAATGGAGGATTAAACTTTAAAAAAGAAGGGGTAATGGTTGTTTTATCTATATTTGCTAATTAAATTTTTAGTTAAAAAGGAAAAGAGGGTAAATGGTTGTTTTTATCTACACTTGCTAAATTAATTTTTAAATTAAAAAGGAAAAAGGGTAAATGGTTGTTTTATCTACACTTGTTAAATTGATTTTTTTAGTTAAAAAGGAAAAAGGGGGAAACTTAAAAGAAATAGAAAACTTAAAGAAAAAAGGAAACTTAAAGAAAAGGGGAAATGTAAAGAAAAATTTGAATGTCTAACTTAGTAAGGAATCTTCCCTTTGGAACTTTCTAATTATGAACTCAACTAGGAATTAAGTAAGGTTTAAGTCATTTAAGAAGTGTAAGGGAATTTTGGGACACTGAGGAGCGTTTTTAGGAATGATTTTAGGTGGGTGAGGGAAATAGGAATATTTAATCAATTAATAAAATTGATTTTCTAGTGCAACTAGGGGATTGGGCAACATGTGTATGGGGGAGGTTTTTCGAAATTAATTTAATGAAAAAGGAATTTAATGAGAATTTGGGAAACTAATTACTTGAAAACTCTACAAAAAGGATGGAGGAGGAGGAGTATGGATGTTATCTTTTTGCATAAAATTATGCTGCTGAAATTTTACCTAGACTGAACATTCTCTTGTGAGAGTTGGGATACCTAGCTCGGTTAACGAGTGGTAGCTCGACCTTGTGAGGCGAGTTGCGTGCTAGAATTCTCTGGTATTGTGTGTGTGGCCCCTTTATGGTTCGAGGGGCTCGGGGGGAAGAAGAGTACCCCTAGCGTTGGCTGGGAGGTACTGGTGAGGTTACATCGATTGGAAAGAGGGAGTTTGACGGAGCATGCACAGGACAACGAACTCAGAGAATACGCATTTGGCTAAGGTACACCTGTTAAAGTTGTTACCTGCAATGAAATTTCATTTCAAGATGTTTATTTTATGGTACTCAGATGACGATTTATTTTCCATGAGTTTTCCTTGAGAATTCAGTTATCAATGTAATCCCCTAATCCTTAAGCTATTAGTTTGTGCTTGAGCAGTCAGCTAGGAGCCGAATTGACGGTCATCACTCCAGTGTTTAAATACCTATAGATTCAAATGCCCTGCTTTCCTATGCATGGATAATAAGTGAAGGATAATTTTCATCCAACTATCTATCCCTTACTTATCCCTGCATTTTTCTTTTATGATTGATCTCTAATCCTTGCGCCCTCCTTGTGAATGAGTATCGTTGTGTTTTCTTGAATGATAAATCTCTACGTTTCTATTGAATGATTGTCTCTTCGTTTTTTTCGTTGTGCTCTGCGTTTTGTTGTCCTAACGCCCATTGTCTTACCTCTCTCACTGGGTGATTTACTTCCCTTGTTTTTCTGAGTTTAGCATTGAGACCCCGAGCATTATAGAACTGTTCTTGTTAACTTTTGATCTAGAGTTATTGCACCTAGATTTGATTTCATTTTTACTATTGAATAACCTTTATATGTGTCTAGATTTTGAAGTCATTTCTCCTGTTGAAATAACCATTCTAGGCGTCCAGATGGAAAACGTTTTTATTGTCAAATAACCATTTTATGCGACCAGTTGAATTCATTTTTACCCAAGTCTGTTTTACCCATTTCGTTTTCACCCAAATCGTTTTTACTTGTTGTTGGGGTGCTTATAATATTGACGACAGTAATATGAATAGGCATTTATACATTGAATGACAACGAGTGTATGATTGTGTGTGTATGCGTTGCAATCGATGTTGTGTATCTTCTATATATATTTTGGCAGCGATTTTGTCTCTACCATATGTATATGCCATGCGATTTAATTGTATACCATGTGATTCATTCATATCATGAGAAATAAATAATTGTTTATACTATGTGATTTGCCCAGCAGTTCCTTGCAATTTTGATACGCAGCCATTGTTCTACATAGCCATTGTTCCACACAGTCATTCCCTGTGATTTTCAATACACAACCAGTGTTCTACCCAGTCACTCGCCTAGTGCTTACACATCCCTTCTCTGGGATTTCTTTAGACACAGTAACATTCTTTGCTAGACTTTGTTTCCTTTTTAATAGCAATGAAATTAATGTGTTAATAACAATGAATTTAATGTGTTAATAGAAGTGAATTTAGTGTGTTAATATACAAACATTGATGGTGTACATCTGCATTTTCACACCAATAGTAATATATATAAGTTTGACAGCGTTTTATATTGGTAGCATTTAATTGACAGCGTTTTTATATTGGTGGCATTTCATTGACAACGTTTTTATATTGGTAGCATTTCATTGATAGCATTTTTATATTGGTAGCATTTCATATTGAGCATTTTATATTGGTAGCGTTTCATATTGAGTGTTTTTATATTGGTAGTGTTTCATTGGCTGCATTTTTTTTATTTGGTAGCATTCTAATAACATTCATGGATAGTGATATATTGGTATAATTGATAGCGATATAATTGATGGCAGCGATATATTGTATAGATGTATATTGTATAGAGATATATTTGCATAGCGATATATTGCATTCTTGTATATTTTTATAGTGATATATTGTATAGCAATATATTTAAAAGACACTACATACATTTAGAAGACATCAATATCGTATTTAATAGATGGAAATACCATATATACCAGAAATATAATAATTAATAGACAACAATGATAATATACAACAATATCATATATACCAATGAATATCAATAGACACATCAATAGTTATTAATCGACAACGATTTGGTTGCTGACAACGATTATCAATAGACACAGTAATAGTTATTAATCAACAACTATATTGTTGTTGACAATGATTCCCTTAAATTATGTTGTTATACAGTGATGTGTGTTAAGATAGCATTACCCATAAATTATTTTTGTTAGTCAGTGATATATTTGTTAAGATAGGTTATCCCAACGCTTGAGTTTTGGATTTTCTTCATTTTTGTTTATAGTGTTGGAGATTGGATCTGTGGTAGCTAATTGCATACTTGATGCCTTCACTTAATGAATTTTTTGGTCCAAAAATTGCACCTTTATTCCTTAATCTCTTATGTCAATTATGGTTAATCCAGCACTCGAATACTACTTCCTTATATAGAGAGTCAAACAGAATATCCATGCACCTGAATTCTTATATTTTATTTGAGTTATTTTTATTTTGTAGTGGGAGACCTGCTCGAAAAAGTGCCTCATAAGAAAACAAGAACTCCTTCGGTTAGTTGCCCAATTTAATTGAATGATGTCACCTTGCATCTTGTCGACTTGTTGATTGGGTGCTTGGGTATAGTCTTCATGTATTTATTGACAGATGATTCAGTCTCCTAGAGTGAGGGATTTAGCTTGGGTTAAAGGTCTAGATATATTTTGTTGCACCATGGTTACTTTCACGCCTATCACCTTGTGATGGCATGATTCTTGATGAGGGAATCATTGTGCACCCTACTAGATAAATGCAAATGATAACCTGGTCAAAGTCTTGTGCTTCCCGATGGGGGCGTATTGTTTGTATTAATTGATGTTGGTACTTGGTTTGTAATGCCTTAATGTGTTTGTAATGCATTAATGTGTTGTAGAGGTTCCTAGTTACTGGTCGTCAAAGTCATTGTGTTGGGTTGTTGATTTTGACCTTTAGCTTGTAGGCATTGTCTTGCTTGTGTCAGGCAGGTAGTCATTTTTATCAATCTATTGATTATCGCATGTTTCATCCAGTTGCCTGATATGCTAGTATGTTAAGTCATTGTTGTTTGTTACATGATCTGTGTGCGCTATGTTCATTGTTAAGTTGTGTTATTTAACTGTTGTCGTTGTTTCCTTCCTGCTTAAAAAATATATATTATTTTGTGTTGATTCGCTTGTAGTCATAATGACGGGGTCGTTACAAATACGAATATTGGATAGAAAAGTCAAAATACTATGGAATCGAGTTATAGAGCTGGTAAAAGTCCAATGGACCTGCTACAATCCCAAAGATGCTACTTGGGAGCATGAAGATGCCATGCAGGAAGAGTAGCCACAACTTTTTGAATAAATTTTGAAATTTTTATTTATGTTTTGTATATGCACTAAGGATAGTGCCAAAATAGTGGGGAGGGGAATGTAATACCCCGGTTTTGAGCCCCATATTAAATAATGTATTTTCTTAATTTATAAAAGGACAATGTGACCAAACAATTAAAAGAGGCTACTATGCCTAGGAAATGTATTTTTTTTATCATTATTAATAATAAGTACATCACTTCCTGCTAGATAGACAAGAACAAGAGTTATAGGGGGATATGATTCCACAAGAGAGGGGGATTGAGGGGCTAAGTATTTTTTTTCTATTTTATTTACCCATAATTGTTTTAATGGAGAGGATTGGTTACATGAGCTTCTTGGAGAAGGCCATGTGGTCCTTGATTTCCAAGTAAATATATAAACCCATCTTGTGGGATGTTTGGGGGTTCTTCTTCTTCTTCTTCTTCTTCTTCACTCACTCACTCATTCTTCATTGTTCACACCTTTCATTATGTTCTTTCTCCTTTCATTCTTTCACCCACTCGTCATTCCTGATTCATGTTTTGGCTTGGGAAAGAAAAACGAATTGTTGGAGAGGAGCCATGGTTTTTTTGGCTGTAATGACTGGTGGTGTATTTCAGCCATGAATTAATGCATGCATGTATTATATACATTTCCATGTGTTAATTTTTTCCCACAGCTACGAATCCTGAGAGTCCCAACATGGATATTTTTGACCATCTACATTGGATCCCTGGAAGGAGGTGGACATCCTGAGGGGCTGTGTGGTAGATAAGGGGATCCATTCTCTTGGGTTGTACAAACTAGGTAGAAGAGAGCTAGTGTACTTTGGATTGTTGTGTGTGTTGAAAAGCATGTGAGAGATTGAGTGTTGACTGGTTTGGGAAGTTGGGTGACACTCTAGAATCGTCCTTGTGGATTCATAGCCTTGGCTCGGGGGTGGAATTGTTGTTGAGACTTGGAACAACAATGTCAATGGTTGGGTCGAATGTCCTTGGTTTGCAGCCATTTGGTGATTCGGTTCATTAAAGATAAGTGCTTTATATCATGGTTTTATTTTATTCTGTTGTGTATTTATTTATCTATGAAATTTGTATATATAATATACATGATTGTTGGTTATTGTTGTGCATGACATATGTCTCATTTCTTTATGTTGTAGCAAGAATATTGAACTCTTCATGTGAATATTTAATGCCTCTATATTAATTAGAAATTTATCCAAATTTGAAATTAGTTCAGAAGTGAGTTTTGAGGTAGTGTGCCATACTTGTGGGTGGCTAGGTATGTTACCGTTTGAAGTAGTGTAGCCTAGCCTGCGGGTGGTTGGGTATGTTACATCCCTTCTTTTGCAAAAAAATCCATCAACTAGGAGTAAGATGGAATTCTTATTAATTATTTTGGTTAGTTACAAGTTGCTAGAATCTAATATATTTTAATGCTTTGGAAACATAGTAAAATTTGATTGTGAAAATATCTGTATGATTGTATATTCATAGAAAAGGGGGATTAATAGAATATACCATGTGTTTATGTGTGTGATCTTCAACATATTCTGGAAGAAATTTTATTCTTTGTATTTTTTTCTATTTGACATTGCAATAGAACAAAATATATATAAGAATTTCTATATTGAATATTCAATTATTTATTGTTCGACGATCAAATAGGTTTACAATAGCGTGTATAAATACACAAGAATGAATATAGTCACGCCTCTAGACAATGGATGTGACTTAACATGAATGGTATAATTAATACAAGCAATATTAAAGGTAATATACAATAAGATATATCACAAGTCATCCTTTATTGAAAATCCTTTTCCTCAAATCATGGTTAAATACGAATGCTTGGATATAAAATCCTCATTCTCATTACGGTGTCATGACCAATGTGCATGCATTGTGTTGTAAATCACAAATTCACTATGTCCAAAGCTTGATTCACGGAATGATAACAAACTAGATTATGGGTCCTCGTATTATTATTGAAGGTCCTCTTGATTCCCATCTATCCCAAAATTCATGTAGGAGCCCAACATCAATATATGCGCTCCTGAAACTTCAAAGGAATACTAGAGGTTCAAAGCTTAACCACTTTCTTGATATGGAATTTTCCATCATGAATTATAGCCTCCAAATGGTTTGTGAATGAGTATGAATACATTTTTGATGTCATAATATCCTTCAGTGACCATCGATGGTTTGTTACTTGCCAATGGCTCTACAATCCCATCGAAGGATTCCCATGGAGGTTTCCATTTATCCACATATGATAGAAATCCTAGAAAAGGTAACACGCCATAATTCATCCATTGTACATGTTGTAAGATGGAATTTTCCCATTCCGTTTGTATTGGGTCTCTCAAAACTGCAAATGTTATTAGAAGCTCAACTTGTGGAATTTTGAATGAGTACTCTAGACCATTTCCTAAAATTTTGTTATGTTTAATGTATTGTTGTATTTCTTCCCTCATGTTTATCTACATGATGACACTCTTGATGTGGAACCATTTTCCAGTGAAGGGACTTCGACTTCTTACGTCCTCATCATCATGTGGATCATAGAAAAAAGTGAAGCCATGTTTCATATCCACATTGCTCACACTGCACAAATGATCCCAACCAAGGAAATTATAGCTTGAACCATTAAATTCTTTCATATATACTAGATCGGGATCAACATAATAATTTTCATTTAGTGAGGTTTATATTTCCTATTGAATACCCGTAAATGGTATTTTAATATCTATTTATGGCAAGGACATTTCAAGCAATATTTTCTCATTGTTCATGATGGCTTTACTTTTCCTGAAACCAAAACACTAAGTAAAATGTTTAAAACTCTCAACTAATATGATAATATTTTTCAACTTTGTTGGAGTCCAATTTGCCTCTAGTAAATTGATACATTGGAACATTTGGGAGTCGAGCAAGAAAAATAGCATGGGCCTATCCACCGAACATCTACCATGTTTTCTCCCATAGAAAAAAGAGCAGATGAAAGCTTCACAGATTTTCTCTCTAGTGTAGAAAAAGATAGATCATACACCATAATATAATTTACCCAATGGAATTTCTTTCTCAATAAAAAGGCATAAGCTATCTGCATCTCATTATTAGGCTTTTCCATTCCATTGTCATGGACAACTACTTGTAATTCTAAATGATGTGGTTCTATGCGTATCATGTTTTCTATTCTTGTGACCATTTCTGTATCCTACATTTGTGCCATGAACTTTCCATAAATGAATATTTCTCTAACTTTCCTTGTGCCAGATTTATTTTCTTAATTATTTTCTCAATCATTCTATTTGTTTTTGTTTTCTTAATCATTTCCTCAACCATTCTATTTGTTTTTACATTATTGTATGTGGAAATTTTTGGGTCCTTCCTTTCGAGCCTCGAAACGGCTCTGGAAGTTTCAGGACCCCGGAAAACTGCTAAAAATAGTAAAGTACCAAAATTGTTAGAAAACTATTTTGAGCTAGTTGGAAAAGGTGGGTGGCCACTGATATCCACCTAGATCAATCCTCTCTCCTTAGGAAGAAATGGTCTCCATTATGTTGAGTTCCCCCATCAGATGAGGAAATTTCTGTTGAATTTGGCCTTGGGTGAGCCACTTGCCTTGGTACATGAGTTGCCCTGCTTTGATGACTCGATAAAGCTAGATCCTTTTCTATTGAGTGCCCTTGATATGTGTTTCCACAATATGATCATGGGATGCTTGTTTTATGCAATCGGGGTTGAGATATGTTGGTGTCAGTTGTTCTGCTACTTCTGAGGTGTCCAATAATGGTGGGAAATAAGGGTGAAGGAGATCCATGTTGAACACTGGGTGCAAGCCAAGGAAAGGAGGAATGTTGAGCTCAAAAGCATTATCCCCTATGGCTTTGGTGATGGTGTATGACCCATAATGGAGTGGGTGAAGCTTTTGATGGAGTCCTGTCAGGCATTCTTTTTTCAAGTGCAACCAAACTTTGTCGCCCACCTGAAACTTATGTGGCACCCAATACTTATCATGGTGCTACTTGTACTTGTCATTGAACTTATGTAGGATATCCTGAACCTGTTAACGGATGTGCTGGATCCGCTCAATGAACTGGGTGGATTTGTCAGCTTCAGTTGGAGCAGGAGATGAGTCGGTTGAGGTGACTACAAGGGTAAGTGCAACATCTATGGGATCCAATGGTTGGAATCCCAACCCCACCTGAAAGGGGTTGTGTTCGGTTGAGCTATGCAAGGCTTGGTTGTAGCTATGTTGTACATAGGGAAGGATCTCATCCCATGTGTGAGGGTGTTTGGAATTATACATGTGAAGGAGATGCACAATCATTTGATCTACGACCTCGGTTTGGAAATTTGTCTGGGGGTGGAAGGTCGTGGATTTGGTGAGCTTGGTGTCCAGAAGTGACCAAAGGCTGGACCAGAATGTGTATAGAAATCGACTGTCCTGATCTGAGACAATGGTTTGTGGGATTCCAAAATGTACCCATGCTCATTCAAGGAAGAGCTTGGAAGTGGCCTCTGTTGTGATGCTCTTCTTGCAGGCAATCAGAATCGCCATCTTAGAAAAGTGATCAACAACCACAA
>JZKD02S1679622.1:8453-21587 GCA_000966675.3 Picea glauca | reverse complement strand
ACACTTGATATGTAGTTATTCCCAGTCTTGTATAAGAGTGACCCATAACCATAATTAGGAGCATTACCCAAGTGAGTAGATTCACTAGCATATTCATTAGAGACACCCATAGTAGAAATACATATTCATAAGTAAAGCAAGAAGCACTTGTTTATCATGATCTAGTGCCGAGGATGTTTGCATCACGGGCTTATGCATCAATAAAAAGTGTAAAATGCATATGTTTAGATGAATTACCCTTTGGAAATTCTAGGTTTTGGAAATTCAATGTGTTTGTACACCTTTCATAGTGCGCTTCTTCTACTTTTCCTTATGGCTTCTTACTATCATGTGGGCACAAAATAAACTATCATTCACTAGCCTTCACATTAGTGTATAATTCCACCTTAGAGATTATTCTCTCTATATTAAATTCAAAACTAAGATTTAATGTAGTGCCATGTCATTTTGTGCTACTACATTATCAATTTTTTTACTATTTAACTCTTCTCCAAACAAAGCATCCAATTTCTAGTCTTGTTGAAACTTCCACCACATATGCATTAGAGTAGCCTTGGAAATAGCTTCCACCACATATGCACAAGAGTAGCCTTGAAAATATTTGAATTGGTGACTATATTGTCAAATGAGGACAAATTAGAAACCGAATTGTTGAATGAACATGGAATCTAACATGTCTCCATAATTAAGAAGCTAGGGGATTGCATGGATTCGCAAATCCATGATATTTACTAAAATAAAACAAAGAAATAAGTTTGTTAGATGAAATTTAATTTATTTTATAGAAAAACCCAAATAAGGAAACCAATTATATTAATACCCTAGTTCTAGATACATACGAATGCTTTGCTAGAATTCTAAGAAAAAAAAGAAATATTTAGTAGAACAACCAGAGGAGGCCCCCTTCCTCATTTGGTTGAGAATATGAACCATCTCACCCCATCCTTATTTCCATTAACCCCATGAAAACCCTAGCCACAAAATAATATCATTGATAATATAAATCCACGATTCTTTATATTAATTGAACATAAAGAATATTGAAACGAGAGACATATTGACAACTAATTTGTGATACTAGAGTCCACAAGTATTTCATATTTTTTTCATGGTTCTTATTTCCATTAACCCCACGAAAACCCTAGCCACAAAATACTATCATTGATAATATAACTCCACGATTCTTTATATTAATTGAACATAAAGAATATTAAAACGAGAGACATATTGACAACTAATTTGTGATACTAGCGTCCACAAGTATTTCATATTTTTTTATGGTTTTTACGTCATTGATCCTATCACAATAACAATGTGACTAAAGATTTTCCATCATTTTTAATTGAAGGTTGAAGGTGGACTTGCTCTAAAGTAAAAATAATTTCCAATACAATTAAAATAAATTAGATACAAAGTCATGGATTAATAAGTTCTTTGGTAATATAAAGGTCTAAACAAATTAAGTTCATGGAGCACTCATAAAATCAATAGGCTCTCTTCTGGTGGAACTCATCATAGATAGATCGGAGACTAGTAAAACCTTTGAAATGTCATAGAAGTGATTTCGTGTACTTATATATTTTTTCCTAGATAAACTACTCTCACACCCTTGCTTAAAATATTTTTGTAAACAAATTTAACATGAAATATTATTGATTTGTAGATTTCACATATAGGAAATACTTATGGATATGGGTTGATCCCTTTTTAATACAAAAGAAATTATGGTTGCAAAAGCTAAAAGTGCAGGTATACAAATGAATGAAATGCTTGCTTTCACAATAATTAAATACATTAAATACAAGTTCTTTTAGATCGGCTTATGTTGGACATTTACTCCATAAAATTATCATGGGTATATCTAAGAAGGTTTACAAGTCAACAACCCTCATTATTAATGGAAGTTGTGAGGACACCATTAAGAAGAAGAAATTTGGCTTATAGTAGCCTAATTTGCATGGTTAGGTGGTGAAAATTTCATGTAATATATGAAAATATGGGAAACAAATTTATTGCTAATTACCTCATTGAAGATGTGTTAAAAGAAATATATTTATGTGGAAAAAATACCATGCAATAAATGGAAACACGTAACATGTATTTATTCCTAATGGTTGCATCAAATATATATATTAAAATAATTGTAATACAATCAACAAAGTTAGATTCTGCATTGCCTTAAATTAAATAGCATACATGTACATGATACAAATGTTGAGAATTTTTTTATGTGTGTGAGGTCAAATCATAAAATGAGTATGCACAGACATCTAAAAATTCTTCAAAATGGTGAATCTCAAAGATTACATGGATTCATTGATCCATGACATTTACTAAAACGATAAAAAAAAAAATCATTAGCTGAGATTCAATTTATTATGTATGAAAATCTATAGAAGGAAAATGATTATATTGATACTTTTGTTATAGCTACACAAGACTCATTTTCCATACTTCCAAATAAAAAATAAATATTCAATAAAACACCTAAAGGATGACACCTCTCAACCTTCTTCATTTGACTAGGAATATGAGTCGCCTCACCGCATTCTCATTTCCACTAAGGTTGATTATATATTAACCTACGTTAGGTATTTTAAAGATAATATAAGGAAGACTTCTTCTTAGGAAGAGAAATATTAAATGTTATTTTGTAGGTAAACATCTCTATAAATGTGAGAATGCAAGTTTTGACAATTATTTATAATGTCAGAATTTTTCTGGATTGAGTTGTGTATCGGTTTCAAAATATCCAACGTTTTGAGTGGACACTCCACACATCATCAAGGACATAGAAATTTCTTAAAGTGGAAAAGAGTGTGTAGAGGTTTGCCTTTATAGATTAAAAGAGGATAGTGATCGTTGAGAGAAGGAGAAAGGGTAATAAATGAAATTAGCCATTGAAAATAAATGTACATAAAATAACAATGAAAGGTAGGAACAAGAATAATAAAGAATTACAATAAACATTAGGGTGATAATAATAAGATAGACGTTAAGGTGAAAAATATAATAATGATAAGTAGGAAAAATAATATTAAACATTAGGGTGATAATAATAGAATAGACGTAAGATGAAAAAATATAATAATGATAAGTAGGAGGAATAATATTAAAGAACTAGTCGGGAAAAGGGTAGTAAAGAAATATAATAATAAATAAATGAAGTAGATGTTAAGGTAAAAAAATGATAATAATGTTAGGCATAAAAATAATAATAATAATGTTAGATATGAAAAATTAGTTAAAAATAAATGTAGATAAAATAATAATAATGATAGGAATGGAGAGTAATAGTAAAGAGTTGAAAAAGAAGTTAGGATAAAATAATAATAATGAAAGGTAAGAGAAATAATAATAAAAAATTAAAATAGATGTTAAGGTGATAAAAAGAAGTTGATGAAATTAGAATAATTAAGGAAAAAGAGAACTTAAGAATTAGAAGAATTGAAAATTGGAATTAATTAAGATAGGAAATGAAAATAAAAGAATTAAAATTTTATTAAATAAAGTGAAGTGAAATGAAGTGAATAGAATTAAAAATTGATTCAATTAAATAAGGAAATGAATTAGGAAGAAGGAGAGAAGACACTAGGAAAATAGGGGAGGGGAGGCTAAAGGTCAAGAGAAAAAATAAGGAGATATGAAGTGAAGAGGGGAGCAGAAAGAAGTTGAAGAAGAGGAGGGGAGGAGGGGAAGGGTGGAAATGAATTGGATAAAAACATTTGAAAGATCAAGACACGATTTAGAGGGAGGAAGAAGAACAATTAAGGTGGTGAATGGTGGGTTTCCATGATTGGATCAACTTATAATCATCTTCACAGTTGAAGTTGTTAGGGTGTTTTTCAATTTTCAGGGCTTCGGAAATGAGCCGAGAGGAGTAATGCGGGGAAGAGGCCAAAATTTTGATTTGGTCAAAGCAAATGAGGTGTTTAAAGTTAAAAGAGTGTTCCACAATAACTGATTTGGTAATGCAGTTGTAGGTGGTATATGCTATATGTTCTTTTATCCGAACTTTAAAGTTTTTTCCATTTTGACCTATGTAAGATTTCCTTCAAGTGCAAGGAATTTTGTAAACACTTGGGACAAGCATCGTGTCGGTTTTATCTTTAACATATATGAAAAGTTGTTTAAGGGTTTTGAAGGGTTTGAATATGATTTTAATATTCTTCTTAGCTAAAAGTTTCGAGATCTTATGAGTGGTACCTTGGATATAGGGAAAAGAAATGAGAGCGCGAGGAGGGGCTGAGGGTGGGGTGATTTTGGGTTTAGGGTTGGGTTTGCTATCCGAGAAGAAAGCTTGGTTGATTTGAGTGAGAGTAGCCATTGGTAAAAATGGTTTTGGTTAGGTGTGCCTTTCTTTAGCAAGGAATTGAGGGGCCAAAATGGGGAGAGCATAAGTGACCAAGGCTTGTAGGTAAAAAGATTTTTGAGTAGGATGATGGTGATAATTGGCATTGAGGTTCATGTCGGTGTGAGTTTTCTTCCTATAGAATTGGTGGGAAAGGAAGCCATCAAGAACACAGGAAATGAGAATGTCTAAGAAGGGGAGGGAATTGTCTTTTTGGGTCTCCATAGTGAATTGGATGTAAGGGGATAAGCTATTAAGATGGTTGAGAAAGGAGGTCAGGTTTGTCTCTTCATGAGGCTAGATGACAAATGTGTCGTCTACAAATCGAAACCAACATTTTGGTTTGAGATGAAAGGTACTAAGGGACAAATATTTGAAATGTTCCATGAAAATATTAGCAACCACTAGGGAAGGACGACCCCATGGTTGTGCCTTCGGTTTGTTCATAGAATACCCCCTTGAAGGTAAATAAGGTGGAGGAGAGACAAATTTTGATGAGGTCCATATTTTTCGGGTAAACTAAGTTAGAGATCAGGTTTAGGGCTTCAGAAACACGTATTTTGGTAAAAGAGAAATGACATTGAAGCTGACCATAAGGTATTTTTCATCAAAGTGGAAATTATGGGTTTTATGATAGAATTTGATAGTTGAATGAGAGGACTAGAAACAAAATCTCGTCAAACATGTGGAATGGATGGACTATATTAGCTATACTCATGTATAATAAAAAAAAAATCTCCTCCTAAATTTTTGCAACATATCTTCCATTTTTCCCTTCAATATCCTCTTTCCCCTACTTCGAGGTATATTAGTTATAATTATGTGAAAATATTGAAAGTTTCCTTCATATCATAAAATTGCATGTGTATAATATAAAACATAAGAAAATGAAATACTATTTTGGGGGGGAATGCATTTAATCTGATACTCCAATACTTATATGCTAATCATGAAAAATATAGTAACAACATTACGACTATAACCGCACCCCAACATTGTGGCAACCTTGCACAATAAGAAAACAAAAATATTTTTTAATATGAAAATGTGAAAGTGTCCCAACACAAAAATATAATGTGTTAGTCATATTATGAAGACATTAATATTAATGTACCAACACAATGTTGTCCATATATATATATATATATATATATATAACTTGAGTGGGCCTAATGGTTAAGAACATGTGTTTCCTTTTAAGAGGTCACAAGTTCAAATCCAGAGGGGGGTAGTGTATGTATACCTCCGTAGACTTTACCAGTCAAATTGCTAGACGAAGGGGGTCCGTTGTCCCACAATCAAGGAGGTCTCATACACCAATTTGATGTTTGGCTTGGTCGTGGCCATTTATATACTTACTGTTCACATTAGAAATTAGAAATTGTGATGTGGAACATTACATTCATAAGTAGAATTCAACACCAAAGTGTGAATTGCAAACTTCAAAGTAAATTTTCATTAATTAATAAACACATAGTTATTTAGTTTTACATCAAAAGAAATAGATCAACAAACTAAGAGACAAAATCTCAAAAAAATATTAAAAATAATAACTAAATAAAATAATATAGATAGGATCTCAACTACTCTTCAAGAAGAGGAAACCAACAAGACTTTGTCACACCAAAATACAATAATACTATCATACAACAATACTAATGTGAATCGTGATATAATAAGTGCATATGATAAGAACTAAGAATATACTAATAATGAGAATCCCTATTATTCCTTCCAACAGAAGAATCAACCTCCAATGCTTTCAGGAGAGAGGGAAAATGTTGTTCCATCTAGCACTAAGAAATCCAACAAGCTTGATGTTGAAGTTGACGTTTCTTAGAAACAAGGTTGGAAGTCATGGATCCCTGGTGAGTTCAAAAAGTATTCATGTTGAAAACTTGATTTACAACAAGTGGAAGATGAAAATCTAGAACAATATCTACATGATGATTAATTACGATATGTGTGTCCAATTTTCATTCATGATATATGTGTTGATGAGAACATGTATTCTCAACTGATTCAGAAGATCATGGAAGAAAGCATTGTGAAGCTAAAGGGAAATTTGTAATAGAAATTGAATTGGGTTATGAACCAATGAGAAGACATTTGTAATAGGTAAGAGACTCTAAAATTTTTATATTGTCCTCTTGAGGTGGCGTCTAAAGGAAACTAACACCAATTGGGTTGTCAAGACAATTGAAGCCGTTGGAGTTGATGTTGGATATGCCTCCTGCGGATGCAGATTCAAAGTCAAAAGAAACATTCTAGTGTTTCCCTGATAATTCATGTCCTTGAAACATCTGATCATGTTACATATTCAGATGTTGAATGATGAACTGAATGGGAACATGCAATGAAGACTTAAATTGATCCTTTGTTGAAGACTCAAACGTGGGTCTTGGTTTCCTGACCTCCTGGAAAGAACATTGTGAAGTGTCGATCGATCTACATGACCAAATTTACCTCTGAAGGTGTTTTTGAGTGACATAAAGAACGCCTCATTGTGAAGGTATTTTCTCAACAAAAAGGCATCAACTACATTAAAATCTTTTCCCTCGTTGTAAATATGAACTCAGTTCGATTGATTTTTTCCCTTACTGCTTGTTTTGGATGAAAACTCCATCAGATTGATGTAAAGAGTTCCTTTCTTCAAGGTGACCTATCTGAAGAAATTTACATGGAACAATCACCCTGGCTTCATGAAAAATTCCAATTTGGTATGTTGACTCAAGAAGTCGCTTTATGGTTTGAAGCAGGCTCCTCAGGCCTGTAACACTAAGATTGATAGTTTCTTTCTTAGGCTTGGTTTCAAACGATGTGAATCTGATCACATCCTGTATGTTCTCCACTCCAATGGAGACACTTTGATTGTTGTTGTACATGTTGATGACTTAATCATTTATGGCAATCATAATTCTCTCATCTTTAGATTTAATAAACAACTTGTTGACTCCTTTGACATGAAATATATTGACACTCTGCATTATTTTTTGGGCCTTCAAGTATTAACATTGTGTGATGGTTTTTTCATTTCTCAGTCTAAATATGTAATAGATTTGTTGACATGTTTTAAGATGGATGATTGCAAGTCTTGTGCCACTCATTTTCATTATGGAGTAAAGCTTACTAAAACCTATCAAACACCCAATGTCAATGCTACACTCTATCAAAAATTGGCTAGTAGTCTTATTTATCTTACTCATAGCCAACATGGTATCTCCTTTGTTGTTAGTGTGGTTTCTCAATTCATGTAGAATCCAATAGAAAGTCATTGGAAGGCAGTCAAACAGATTGTTCGATGTCTAAAGGGTACCACTAATTTTTGTATCAAATATTTTCGTAGTTCAGATTCGCTAGTCAACTTCACCGACTCCGACTAAGCTGGCGATGAAGATGACTAGAATTCCACTTCTGCGTATGTGTTTCACTGTAGTACTGGACCTTTGGTGTGGTCGTGTAAGAAACAAAGGGTAGCTTCTATGTCAAATAAGAATATCGTGGCATTGTTCAAGAAGGTACTGAATCAATTTGTATTCGTCAATTTTTTGTCGAGCTTGATTTCCTATTTAGACCTTGACTACAATCTTTTGTGATGATCAAACTGTCCTTTAGGTTGTTGACAATCTTGTTGCTCACAGTAAAATGAAACATGTTGAGATCCATGCTCACTATTTGTGGTATTTGGTTCATGATGACGTTGTTTCTCTTGAATATTATCGCACTGAAGATCAAGTTGTTGATATATTCACCAAACCTTTAGTTGAAGTCATATTTATCAAGCTCTACACCTTGCTTGGGATTCATGAAGCTGCATGGGGGGGTGTTCCAGTGATGTAATTTCACCTCCTGAATCTCCAGAGTTGTGTGTTGATGGGGGGGGTGTTGGAACATCAAGCATTGATGGTTCATCACACATCTCCTAGGATCCATCGATCGAGAGGTCTTCCTACATATAGACACATTTGGTTGGAAAATCAACCATCACACCACATCAATCGGTCATGTACTCGACGTTCATGTCAGTCGGATAGTCGACCAACAATCGAAGATAGTTGGGCGGTAGATCGACTAGCCCTGCAATCGAATACAAGTTGGACGGATAGTCCGTTGGATCAAGTCTCATCGATCTGACTTGAGAAAACGTCTTTTGTGGAGTCAACTCTAACCACCGAAGGTTATATGTGGACAAGATTTTTCAGATTTTGTGGGGGTCAATTAGATCTTGATACTATAAAAGAAGACCCCTTGGGTCATTATTATAACAATGAAGTGTGATTTGATATTGCACAATAGATCATGCAGATCAAGATGTGTAATATGCACTATGATGTTCTGATCACAGTACTATGTGTTTAAATGTTATAATGGTGTATTTAGATGCCACTTATGTTCTTCAAAATTTCTTGTCCCTTTTCGATTGTGTGCAGTACTATGTTCTTTGTTTTATATCATGTTCCATTTCATTCCCCAACAATTATGTATGTAATTTGTCAAAATTTTCTCATATAAGAAATTTTGGAATGCAATTAGCTCTGTTACAGCCTCCATCAATCTTTTGATGTGTTGTACGACTCTTTTTATATCCTTAGATAAAATCTTAAACTTGCTAAAAAGTATCCCTATGTAATAAATTGTTTGCTTCCACACAACCCCTTTTTATAAATTTTGTGAGTAAATTTTCACATTACATACAATCAAAATTCCATAATTATGACACGATTTAGCACAACTAAGCATATACACATTTGGAAAGCTCATAGGTCAAGATTTTTCATTTCAATATTTAAGAGATACATGTAAGAAGAGATATTAAAATACTTTCCAAAAATACATAAAACTCGCCATTTTGCACCATGCTTACATACTTATTTTTCCTTTTCCATCTTCCCACTCAATCTAATTGCACTTAATAACTATCTTCATACATGTAAATACTTTCATACTGCTAATTACCAATATTAAAAAGCCAATGTTCCTCTCCAAGACCGTGAACAAATCATTTTAGGAGGGAGGAGATGGAAAAAAAGATTGTGTATCTTCCTTGTAAAAAGCATGCACGAATCACTTTTTAAAACAATATAATAGGAAAAAGAGTACAAATTTGTAAAAACATATTTTATGGAATAGTTTATTGGGCAATAAATACAAAAATAAAGGGTATGTTTTGTTAATTTTTTATAAATTTTAAAGATCATTGGTTTTTTTTTTAGGGTAATATTTTCTATTTAATTTTATTTGATAAAAAATTGTTGAATTTGCAGATTTGAGTGGTTAAATCTATTTTTGCATTCATAAATGCAATTTAAATCATATAAAATTGTGTCCATTTCAAAATATATTTGAGTGATTGAATTTAAAAAAAAATAATGTTTAATTATAGTATTAAGTTAATTTTATAGGAATATAAGTTAATAATATCTATATATTATAAAATTTGTAAAATTGTCTTTTTTCTTAAATTATAAAATAATAATAATATTAATCTAATTTTAAGGTCACATCAAATTGGTGTATAAGACCCCCTTCATGTGGGACAAGGGACCCTATTCAGTAATGATTTGATTGCTAAAATGTAAAAAGTTCTTAACCATTAAACTCACTCATACTTTAATTTTTTTTCTTAGAAAATAGGTTTTTCTAAGATCACAATTATTAAAAAAAATATTTTATTTAGTTTTTTTTATATATGATAATATTTTTGAAGAATTATTAAAACTATAAATTATAACTTTTGAATGTTAAAATTAGAATATGAAGATGATTCTACACTAATAACCTATATATTTAAGTAGAAAGGCGTACACCTATTGGAAATGAGCACAATTAATGACCTTTTAATCTAAAATCCTACTCTGATGGCTAGCAATTGAAGATGCTAACATATTATTGGTCGTCCTCTCAAATCAAAGAATGAATGTGATTTACTATCCATAACTTCCTTGCACTTACAAATGCATCAATTAACCAAGAAATTATTGTAAGGCTATAGGATTACCACTTTTAGATGATTAACCAATATTAATATCTCTACAAATTTTTATTGCCACATTTGAATGATTAACCAGGGAAATTAGAGTGTTGGAGAATGAACAGTCTGGTACCATGTTAAATATAAAGTTATTTAATATAAATTGCCATAAAAAACTGAATTAAAATTATGGCCTTTCATATTATGACCATCTCAAACGCCCAAGAAAAAACTCCGACATATTACCATGATTAACCAGTATTAATATCCCTACAAGTTTTTATTGCCAAGTTTGAATGATTAACCAAAGAAATTAGAGTGTTGGAGAATGAACATCCTGATGCCACATTCAATATAAAGTTAAAAAAATAGAAGTAAAATTATGGTGTTTCATATTATGACCATCTCAAATGCCCAAGAAAAAACTCAGACATATTACCATGACAATTCAGGGGACACGACATAATTACAAACCTTCCCAACAATGATATTAGAGATGGATGAATTAGGGAAACCACTTGTAGATTCTAGAAAGATGACTGATGTTATCCCGCCATGCACAACCTACAGTTTGTTGATGATGTGTTTAAAAGAATGCAATTTCGCTCCCTAGTTCCCTCAAGATGATCTCCACAAATTTGCAAGCATTCACAGAATATTTGGAGTGAGTAACCCACAAATTGGAAAGCATTCATAGAATATTTGGAGCTAGTAACCCAAAAAATTGCAACCATTCATAGAATATTTGGAATGAGTAACCTCAACAAATTGCTGCAGGTAAAATCTAAAACTCATCTAGGGCTCTTCTACATTTTGAATCTCAATTGATAGGGGATTTGATGATCGGGTGTTGATTTATATTATTTTGGATGTGTATTGAAAACAAATCTTCCTATCAATAAAAATGAACAAATTGCTGCAAGTAAAATCTAAAACTCATAGGGCTCTTCTACAGTTTGAATCTCAATTGATAAGGGATTTGATGATCGGGTGTTGGTTTATATTATTTTGGATGTGTATTGGAAACAAATCTTCCTATCAGTAAAAATGTATGGAGTGTTCTCTCTCATCACTAAGGTATCTGAAGGTTATATCTTCTAAATCTTGACGGTTCTCCTAATCGCTACAAGCAACCATGATCAGAATCTATATACCAATATAAAATCCATGATCATATTCTCTATGCCAATATAAAATGCCCAAAATATTCCACCGAGAAGTTGTCAGATAGCAGGATGTGTTTCTACACTGAAGAATAGCAAAGGTATCATGTATGGTTGTAGTGGGTCTGTGATCCCGTAAATGATGTGATGCTAGGCTTTATTACCTTGTGATGATGGATTTCAGTTTTAAATCTCCGAGAATGAAACCATCTGATTCAGAGTATGCAAGGAAGTCAAGCATCAACCTTCCTTCCTTATTTTTATATATCGAGTGTCTTTCTTCCTATATTGGTCAAATCACCAGAAAAGTTAAGATTGATGGAGCTGCAGCTTTATAATGACCCAGGCATTGTTGAACACTCACAACAAGTTTGAATCGTCTAACTCTATAGTTGATTCCTTCTGATTGACATGGTGTAATCGAGCTCAAATTTGATTAGTCTATGTGTTTCTTAAGTAGATTAGTGAAAATATCTCGTAGTTTGATTATACTAGCACAACAACAATGAACAGGATAACATATTTTATTTACAAAAGCTAATTAAAATTTATGTTAAAATTAGGATTAGTAAATTAAATTTGTTGTGGATTTATGTTAAAATTAGGATTAGTAAATTAAATATGTTGTGGTTGTGCTAGTATATAAAATTTACAAAATTACACAAATTTATTTTCAATATCCTATGTATAATATAAAATTTACAAAATAACATAAATTTATTTTCAAACAAATCTTTCATCCTAAAATTTCATTGAAAATGACCTTTGATACACTTTATTAGTATTAATTACGCCAAGATGCTGGCATATTCTTAGTCGTCCTCCTAAATCAATGAATGAGATTTCATGTTCATAACTTTCTTGCATTTTTTAATGCTTATGTTTCCTTGTTTACTTTTTCACATTTACTTAATATGATTAATATTTTACTGCCATTACCAATGATTGCCACTTTTACCTAATTAACAAAGATTATAAAAATTATGAATAACACGCGCTAAGCGAATAGGGACATATATATATAGTAGAGAGAATTATAAAGAAATACTCGAAGAGTCCCGTTAAAATCCCTTAGTCTCACATCACCTATGATCGAAACTCGATAAAAGATTGGCACAAGCCAGAAGATGTGTTGCCCGATCTGAGAATGAGAAATAGTTTCGATAAAAGATTGGCACAAGCCAGAAGATGTGTTGCCCGATCTGAGAATGAGAAATATAATGGAGGACTGGTTCTCCCACTACGACCTCGGCCCTCCCTTCGACTTCATCTCCAAACAGGACGACCTCATGGTAGCGATGGATTCTGTATTGAAGCTGCGCAAGAATTCACTTTTGCTCGAATTAAAGAGTGCGATCAGAAGGCAACCTTAGCTAATGAAAAATGAAGGATGCATCTTGTGCGTGGCCACGCTCTTCTCATTGTCAAGTTCCACTGCTTCATTTTTATATCTACTTTGAGATTGTGGGAATGAAATAAGCCTTTCGATGTTAATCATGATTGTGGCTATGCTAATCATATTTAATACAAACACATCCCATTACAAGTAACTACATTACTTGGAATAACCTTGTGTCATAATATGAACAACTCATAGATTCAATTATTGTTAGCCTATATTATTGTTAAAGATGGACACGTCTTTTAAG
>JZKD02S1679615.1:486464-496708 GCA_000966675.3 Picea glauca | reverse complement strand
TACATATATCTTAGATTTTGATTAGTGAATTTCAATATGATGTTTGGATTAATTTTTTATATCATTATATTTTGCATCTCTTCATTATAATATTTAGTCATCCATATATTTAATTATCAATGTAACATTTCATAGTGACATTGGACAACATAATAGAATAAATTAAAACATATTTTATTGTTGTAGGAAAATCTCCCTGCGGACAGGTAGATTTCCTCAAAGAGCTTTACCCTAACTCTAAGACAAAAAATGCTTAACGTGGACACTGACTTCCTTTCAAATATATACAAGCTAACACATGAGAAGGAAGGAGAACATAAGTACCTCTTTATCGACGTTTGTCCCTGCACGCTTCGAGTTGAGCTCCAATCCTTTTCTCCCCGCTGAGTCCTGTAGAGAAACAAGATACAACCACTTCCTACTCTATTGATATTATCTTGAAAACAAATCTATCTATGAATGATAAGTTCATGTAACATCAGACACAAACTAGAAAGAAACCGGACAAGCATGTCATATTAATGAGAATAACGACAGTAGTACTTACAATTGTAGATGCGAATGCGACAACTTCGTCAAATCCCCTTCGTCTAACCCTTGCTCGAAAGATCCACAACCTGGATAACAATAGCTTCACTAATCACTCTCCTTTGGCTGACTGTGTGTTTCCTATGAGATCATAGGTTTCATGCTAGAAATTCTTCCCCCTTATCATCTCTGTTCCAACACCACTTATGAGATCATAAGTTTGGTGTAATTCTCCATTTCCAGTCCCCTTTCACCATTAGAAAGTTTTCTTATGTAGCCTTGGAGAGGCTTCAACCACTTGAGATATCCTTGGGGAAGTTGAGGATTTTCCTCCTTCAGTTGAGGATCTGCCCTAGGATCATGGTTGGACTAGGGATTCGAATCCAACTGCCTTCCAAGAATGAAAGGATCCTTCCCCCATTCATCTCAACAACTTAAAAACTGCCCAGAATAGGTAGTGCTCCCTCAAAAGGATCATCAGAGTGTTGTAGCACTCCCTTGTAGGCTTTAAGGGGGTGCCAGCGCTCTCAAAATCTATAGCGCTCCCTCAAAAGGGCCAGGGGAGCTTTATAACGCTCTCTGATAGTGTAAGGGGGAGCGTCGACACTCCGAGATAGTGTAAGGGGGAGCATCGACGCTCTGAGATAGTGTAAGGGGGAGCGCTCCCCTCCAAAAACTCAGTTTTTGAGGTGCTTTCAGATGGCAAAAGGTTTGCAAGCCTGCTGACTCATTTCTCCTCTTCCAAATCAAATGTTTGAGGTGTTTCAAGTGTCTTTCTCATGTCAATATAGGCACGACATAGGCATCATGGCATTTTTCTTTCTTTGACACTTGCAACACTTGTGAGAAACATGCGACACTTGTGACCTTGTGAGAAAAATGCGACACTTGCGACCTTTGTAATGACGACACTTGCAACACTATCAAAGTGAGTAATTTTGACGTGTAACAGATTTCCCCCCAAAGTATGAAGTTAGAAGATAGGAACTGATAATTGAAATACTTTGTAGACTTTCAAGCAAGGGCATAGACGTAGAGAACCTATCAAAAGCTACACACAAACATCCAACAAATATTATGACAAGTTTCAAACCCAAGGCAGGCATACCTATGCTTGGGTGATGAAGACTTGCAAGATATGGCTGCCATAAAATACACTGGGGATCCATAATTGTATTGATAAAAAGGTATAGCCACCGAAGATACAATGTGGATCTATACTTTGATGACATGAACTGATCGTAGCCACGAAAAATACAAAGTGGATCTACGAGATGACAAGACATAGCCACGACCAATACAAAGTGGATCTATGTAACAGTGTATGTGTCAGAGTTCAAGAGAAACTCCTTCGCAACCTGGGCAAAGTATATATCAAAGTGATTACTCGACCTAGGGTATTCTTACCGATCCCAATGTAGTACGAATCTAACCATGTGAATATATGTCCTGATGTCGAACATGGAAGAAACCACTTGATTACCGGTCAATGATGTAAATCGTTAACAAGCACGAGGGAGATCACCATTAATGTCAATGATTCCCAAGGTACCCTAGTACATCCCAACGAATGTGAATGGATGAGCTGGAGTCGAACATCTGTGGAATCATCCGATCAGAGGTCAATGATGTAAACCTACTGTTGAATGTGAGGAGGCCTGCCATTGAGGCATGCAGGTCCCAAAGTACTAACTGGTTTCTAAGTCTAATTCCTGGATAACGTGCTGAAGTCGACAAGAATAGGCTCGTTGAAGGAGGGCCTTGATGTATCCCCCGTCAATGACATGAAACAGACATAGAGATGTAATTGGTAGATCAAAAGGACATGGACTGACACGGGTTTTGAGGCAAGATATTTGGGATGGCTGACGCTCAAGGCGAATACTTCCCTTGAACACTAAGGCACAACAACAAAACATGACATGGACCAAAACTATGCAGTGGGTACTGTGACTTGCATCATGTGACCCAATGGAGTGAAAGGAACTCAAAGGATTGGCTCAATGCAGAGGTTCAGCGGATTATGATGCGTGCAAATGATAAAGTGCCATGTTTAAGGGAGACTCTAAGAATTGCTGGACAATGTTCTCAAGAGACTGCTTGGCTTTCTCCTTTCAATTTTTCCCCCCATCCAGATAGACGATTACCTCTTTTTGATTTAATGAGCTCAAGGAGGATAACACATGCTCGATATAACTCACCTTCGGTAAGTTCCTCTTCCTTTGTTTAACAAATCGGAAGAAGTAAGGGTTCGGTCCTGTATGGGCCTGTCGATGTGTGTTTTAACGAGTCCAAAGACAAAAAAATCGAAGGTTTTTTAGGATTATAGAGTTTGGAAAAACACTTAAAAGAGAACTCTCTCAGTTCCTTTTTCGTACAGTAGTCCAACGAGACCGAAAAAGAGATAAACTATCGCTCGAAGGACACCCTTTCAAACCTTTTAATGAGCGTGAAAGGAAGCAAGATCACTCGACAATCTTTTCATATTTAGAGAGTCTGAAAAGGGTTTAAAGGAGACTCTAGGGGGTTCCTTTTTCGTGTGTTCGTGTATCTGTACGGGTCTGAAAAAGAGATAAAAGTCTACCTGGTTTCATTCTCATGTATTTACGAGCATGAGAAAGAAAAAATACTAAGCTCGGTATGCCCCCATCTTGAAAGCTAGTGGCTTGATTCCAGAATGATCATCAAAGGCTGGAGACATGCCCCCCAAGCTTCAATTCATTCACTAACTTTGAGGTTGTCACCAATTTCTTTGCTAGATGGAGAAAAAGGATACAGGTGGATGAAATGAAGGTTCAAAAACGAGACCTAATGAAAGACTCGACTCGACATCTACGAGATATGGCGAAAGACTCAACTTGAAGGGAGAGGTGATTGTTTCATTTTTTAACGAGCTTGACACAGGAAAAGAACTATGCTCAAGGTTCCAGGTTCAATCCCTAGATTGTTGTTTCATTTTTTAACGAGCTTGCTATAGAGAAGAAAACTATGCTCAGAACCTCTGTTTCATTTTTTAACGAGCTTGCCACAGAGAAGAGAAACTATGCTCGTGACCTCTGTTTCATTTTTTAACGAGCTTGCCACAGAGAAGATAAACTATTCTCGTGATGCCCCCAGCATGAAAGCTAGTGGCCTCTGTTTCATTTTTTAACGAGCTTGCCACAGAGAAGAGAAACTATGCTCATGACCTTTGTTTCATTTTTTAACGAGCTTGCCAAAGAGAAGAGAAACTATGCTCATGACTGCTTCTTGATCATGGCTTCCAAGAGGATAATGCTCTGGAAGGATACCATGTCAAGGGACAAAACTCGGTCATGGATTCCAAGAGATCTTCGTCGGATGGAAGATAATCACTCTGGAAGAAACACATGTCGAGGGTCATGACAGGGGTAAGGATATCAGGCTCCAATAACCCTATCGAAGAGATCACCATGTCAACTACCGGATCCAAATCGTCGGAAGTTGAGGTCATGGGAGACAATGCCACATAATTGACATGTGGCGGGGGTGATACTATCTACATATAGGAACCACTTAGGGAGGTAACCCAATTGGGGCCGATGAATGAAAGTTGATCAATAGTCACAATTCTTCCATCGTGAGGGAAAGATATCACATGGAAAAGGGTGGATACAAGAGCTTTCATAGCATAGACATAATCCCGCCCAAGGAGTAAAGCGAAATCCAAGGGGTCTCAAACTACCATGACATCGATAAAGACAGTTTTCCCTCCCAAAGTTACAGGAAGATGAGGAAGGATCCCTAAAGGTTGACTAGTTCTTCTATTAAAAGCTAACAGATTCTGTGTAACCAGTGTAAGCTGCGGACAACCCAAAGCGTACCAATCAACAAAAGACAAAATACTAACGGATGCACCTTCATCTATCAACATTTGAGGAACGTCCCGACCACGAACCTGTACTGTAATCTGGAAAGGAATGTGGGAGGGAAGACGAGGTCTAGTTAGCACACCCCAATCAAAAAGGATGGCCTCATTACTTGGAGGGGGTTTCGCAGGAGAATGAGGGATTCCCCTCAGCATGATAGAGTCTGTATCAACAAGAAAAACATGGGCAGTATCAGGTTTACTCTCTAGAAGGAGAGTAGGATCAACCGATGATTGGATCGGATCAACCAATGGTGGACTTGGATAGACCACTTTAGCACTCTTTAGAGGAAGAGTGGGACTGACCGAGGAAGGGACTGGTTCAGTCACTTTGACATTCCTCAATGGAGGAATGGGATCGACCTATGGTGAAACTGGATCGACCACTTTGGCACTCTTCAGAGGAAGAGTAGGACTGACCGAGGAAGGGACTGGATCAGTCACTTTGACATTCCTCAATGGAGGAATGGGATCGACCGATGGTGAAACTGGATTGACCACTTTGGCACTCTTCAAAGGAAGAGTGGGACTGACCTAGGAAGGGACTGGATCAGTCACTTTAGCATTCCTCAATGGAGGAATGGGATCGACCTCTTTCGTGTCACTCTCTAATGGGAGAGTGGGATCGACCGAGGATGAAAACAGATCGACCACTTTGGTGTCACTCTTTTGATGAAGAGCAGGGTTTATCGATGATGGAACTGGATCAACTACTTGGGTTTGTGGTTCAATCAAGGAGGAAACTAGATTGACCATCTGATCAACCAGACTAACCGAGGATGGAACTGGATTGACCAATCCATCAACCAATGATGGGTCGGAGGAAAGCTTACGATAGCCTTTTGGAAGTTGAAGTTTTTCCAAAAGAGAAGAAGCCTCATCCATGCGAGGACAAAGGTGAGAGTAATGATTACCTTTATATAACATGCAAGGGAACTTGACAGTTTTCTTCTTCTTACCAACCTGAACATCACTAGTTGATGGGGTATCATCGACATGATCGATAGAGGCCAATGACGTGGTGGACCACATCTCTAAGACCTGGGTAAGACCAGGCAATCCCTCAAAAAGTGGTCACCCTTACAAAGGCTGCAAGGGAATTTGGGTTTTGGATTCTTCGTTTTAATCTTGTTGACCTCATCAAAACTCCCAATACTATTAACAGTAACTAGTTTCTTAGAGCCAACATCTGATGTTATTGGGGCCTTGGTCCTTTTCAGGCTCTTCTTCTTCTTCTCTTTCTGTTTCTTCTTCTTTTGATCAACCTGGCTACTTGATTTAGAGCTCTCACTAGGTGAAGAAGGAGAAATGGAAGGAGACTTAATGGGCGAAGAAGGTGAAAATTTGACATGAGGTTGATGTGTGGGTGGTGTATTGACATCCAAAGTATTAGGTGCAATTGAAACATTGGGAGGATTCAGAATCACTGGAGTGGGGAACAACCAAACTGGTAATCCAATAGTGAGTCCTGGAAGACTCAGTGTGGCAACATATGGAGGACCAAAGTTTCCAAATGAAGGAAAGGTATAAGGTTCCCCAGGAGAAGGGGTTCCTCCATTGGTACTCCCAGGATTCGATGCCATTAACACTGACTCGACCTAAGGTCCATTAAGTAAAACAAACAACACACGCTACGAATCTAAGAAGCAATCAATCAAACAATCCTTCCTACGATGAAACCACTAGTTGGTGATGAAATCCAATGTCATGAGATCAAAATAGGAAGGGGCATGGATAGAGCGGGTGGATCAGTTACGTCGACGACCTACTTAATGGACTTACGCCTTGGTGCAAGCTTCCACGTAGTAATTGTGGATTTACCCTCCAAGGAGCCTGAGTGAGTTTGACCAACGTTTGTTTTAGGTAAAGTGAGACTTCCCTTCACCGTCACCTTGTGTAAGACCCTAAATATTATGGCCACTAAGGTTACCAATTCACAGTTAGCCCCTGGGCGGGAACAATCGACAGTCTGATCCGAACGTACGGGCAGGGTATCGAGCCCAAAATCAACTAAAAGGTTTCCACGCAGTAATTTTGGATTTACCTTTAAGCGATCCCCATAATACAATTTGACCATCATAATCAGTTAAACCACGAAGGGTTAGTCCCCGTAGCTCACTCGAATGTGACCTCATGCGTAACCCCTGTGTGAGAGGGGGATCCCAGGTAGACTAATACGACAATTGGATTTTACTCTCCCTACCGCAAAATACTAAGTTTGTTTGATAGCTTTGGAAATTTATCCTTTCAACCTATTCCAAATCCCTACACCTTAAACTAATGTAGGTTTGCTAATAAAGATGTAAAAAGACTGATAAATTTTAGTTAAGCATTGATTTTAATGGTTGTTGTTTACTTAGAGGGTGTACGAAAGTGAAACTGATGGAATGATGACTCAATTCCCAAAAATATGCATAAAATATGATAAGAAATCATTTCTTTTCAATGAATACCTATTTAAGGGAAAGAGGAAGAGTCGTTTTCGCTATCAAACACTTGATAAGGAATGCCCTCAATCAATTTTGTTCTCAATCAAATCCAATATGATGCTACAACATTTCAGAAATGAAAACTCAATCATGAAGATGTCTCTTTATTGTTTGTATATGAATGATGATTAATTCAAAACAATGCTCATCTTGCTAATTATCTTTTTGGATCAATGAAAATCAGACCAACACAAGCAAGAATCGTACAAACAACACACCCTCTCATCATGATCAAAACAAGAGGCGAAAGAAAAGAAAAAATCCAAGAAAAATCAAGAACTTCACACCAAAAGAAATGTCGAAGAACAATGATCTTAACTAAAATCAAAATGAAGAGATCTGTAGGCCTTTGATGACCTTCACCAGAGTTTTTCATTCAGTCGAAAAAGGAGAGAAAGACAATGCATGGGTTTCAAACTCCAAATGACAGAAAAAACTCAACAACAATAGTGAAGAAGGCTACAAAATCCAAATAGAAAGATGTTTTCTCTTCAAGAAAGAGACAGATGTCAAGGATGGAAAGAAGAAGGATTGACTCACAAGGTCACCCAACAAGAGAGACACAGAGGAAAAACCTAGAAAAAGCAATTCTGGAGGGTTTATTGGACAAAAAAGAGCTGGCGCTCTGTGTAAGGCTATTAGGGATCGTTGGCACTCTATTAACATAGGGACAAGGGTGCCAGGTTCAAAAAAACTCCCCAAAATGTCAAAAATTCAAAAATTGCAGTTCAATTTCGACAATTAGGCTGGGTGTGATGGGGTAATGAGCCAATCAGCTTATGAAATCAATCAAAAGAGGAGTGAACCAGGTCTGAAACAATCAAGGGGTAAAACAAGGTCTATGAGGAGAAATCAAAACAAGAGGTTTCGATTTGAGGACTATCTCCCCAGTGGAGTCACCAGTTTCTGTTGTAGGAAAATCTCCCTGCAGACAGGTAGATTGCCTCAAAGAGCTTGACCCTAACTCTAAGACAAAAAATGCTTAATGTGGACACTGACTTCCTTTCAAATCTATACAAGCTAACACATGAGAAGGAAGGAGAATAGAAGTACCTCTTTATCGACATTTGTCCCTGCATGCTTCGAGTTGAGCTTCGATCCTTTGCTCCTCGCTGAGTCCTGTAGACAAACAAGATATGACCACTTCCTACTCTATTGATATTAGCTTGAAAACAGATCTATCTATGAATGATAAGTTCATGTAACATCAGAAACAAACTAGAAATAAATAGACCAAGCATGTCATATTAATGAGAATAACGACAGTAGTACTTACAATCATAGATGTGAATGTGACAGCTTCGTCAAATCCCCTTCGTCTAACCCTTGCTCGAAAGATCCACAACTTGGATAATAGCAGCTTCACTAATCACTCTCCTTTGGCTGACTGTGTGTTTCCTATGAGATCATAGGTTTTATGCTAGCAATTCTTCCCCCTTATCAGCTCTGTTCCAGCACCACTTATGAGATCATAAGTTTGGTGTAATTCTCCATTTCCAGTCCCCTTTCACCATTAGAAAGCTTTCTTATGTAGCCATGGAGAGGCTTCAACCACTTGAGATATCCTTGGGGAAGTTGAGGATTTTCCTCCTTCAGTTGAGGATCTACCCTAGGATCATGGATGGACTAGGGATTCGAATCCAACTGCCTTCCAAGAATGAAAGGATCCTTCCCCCATTCATCTCAACAACTTAACAACTGCCCAGAATAGGTAGCGCTCCCTCAAAAGGACCATCAGAGCGTTGTAGCACTCCCTTGTAGGCTTTAGGGGGGCGCCAGTGCTCTCAAAATCTATAGCGCTCCCTCAAAAGGGCCAGGGGATCTTTATAATGCTCCTTGATAGTGTAAGGGGGAGCATCGACGCTCTGAGATAGTGTAAGGGGGAGCACTCCCCTCCAAAAACTCAGTTTTTGAGATGCTTTCAGATGGAAAAAGGTTTGCAAGCCTGCTAACTCATTTCTCCTCTTCCAAATCAAATGTTTGAGGTGTTTCAAGTGTCTTTCTCATGTATTTATAGGCATGACATAGGCATCATGGCAGTATGCTTTCTTTGACACTTGCGACACTTGTGAGCAACATGTGACACTTGCGACCTTATGAGAAAAATGCGACACTTGCGACCTTTGTAATGACGACACTTGCGACACTATCAAAGTGAGTAATTTTGACGTGTAACATTTATTATATGAATAAGAGGGTCTTTTTCATACAAAATGTGACACTTATCGATAATCCCTTGTCTTTCAATTGGGACACTATGTCCATTACATTAAAAAAAATGTCTAATTTTCACAAACAATTATTTCAAAAAAAATCAATTGCAGCTTGCATTGATATCCAAATATGTTGGTCGTCATTTTTCACTGGAACTGTTGTTAGTGCTCAAGCTACTTCCATGCCTTTGGTTATTTTTTTGAATGTTTGGTTGATTGTCTCAATTGTTTTGTTCTTCTTGAAGTTTCATCTACAAACATAAAAATTAATTGTAATGAGTCTATCTACATTGATGAGAATAATGAAAATTGAAATAAATAATATCCATGAATGTAAATTGAAAAGCAATGTACCTCCAAAGAAAGAAGTGACTCATGAATCATACACATATGTTCAAAATCAAATATCATGCCTTGTTTCAACAATTCTTCTGTTGGCTCAATTCCATACTTTGTTTCCTGCAAGTTTTATACCCCATGATAAATCATATATTTAATATAAAGTATTATTTTTGTTTCATTAATTATAAAATGATGGAAGTAAAACACCATAGATTATACTTACAATTCAACAATTGATTTTTGATATGCCAACATATACTCTCAACCCTTAACTAACCCAATGTCAATTTCTTTTTCTAATGGATCTTCTTTGTATGTTAGCACCTGTTTGAAGACATTCAATGATGGTTGTTGTAAAACAGCTTAAAATATACAAAAAAAAAACACTGAGTTGTTATAAGGAAATAACAATTACTCACAAACTTTGGTATCAATCCTTTTCTTCCTTGTTGTTCAGTTTTATGTGCAGAATGAGTTCCATTTTTTTTTTTTTTTTGTAAGAGAATATTTGAAAATTAATATTTAATGTATAATTAATTATTTGTACCTAATAGAAAAATTCAATGCTTACATACATTTGAAGCACGTTGTTGTTGAGAAAGCTCCTCCTGCAATACAATTATGTCCAATTCTTTGACCATCTCCTTGTACACTTTTTTGGACATTCCTACTGACATATTTCAGATATCATCTCATTGGTCCTATGGGATTTTCATAATTTTCCTGAAAAAATAACATGACAATAAAGTATTTTTATATTGATATATGAAAACTAAAGATCACAAA
>JZKD02S1679615.1:467325-479658 GCA_000966675.3 Picea glauca | reverse complement strand
TCTTTCATGCCTTGCTCCCACTTCTTTTTGGTGTCTACCTGCATTGCCTCTTCATAACATTCTGGTTCACTAGAATCAATCAACAATAAATAATACAATGAAGGAGAGTATCATTTAGGGGGTATACTTAACCTGGTAGATCTTCTAACAACACTTGCAGGTGTTTGAGGTACCTACTGCTCCTATTGTTGTACATTTTGATTTTCATGTTCCTTTGGAATTTCATTTTCAATCATCTCATCAAGCAATGTGTATTCTTGTTTTTCTTCTTAGTGTTTATTTCCCTGCAACTGATCTTTGTACATGACCTTCTCACTGAATATGACATCTCTACTCCTAATGATTTTGTTATTTTCATAATCCCATAATCGATAGCCAAAATCATTAACACCGTATCCAATAAAGGTACACTTCTTGGATTTAGACTCAATATTTGTTCTATTTTCTTTATCAATATGGACAAATGCTTCACAACCAAAAGTTTCCAAAAAAGAATAGTTTACCGTTTTTCCTGTCCATTCCTCCTTTGAAATTCTACCATCCAAAGAGCTTGAAGGTCCTATGTTTATTAAGTAAACAACAATATCTACAACATCTTCCCATAACTTTAAGGTCAAACCGGCATGCAATCTCATAATCCTTGCATGCTCCATGATTGTCCTATTCATCCTTTTTGACACACCATTTTCTTGTGGTGTTCTTGGAACCGTCTTCTCTCTACGAATTCCATGGTATGAACAATAATCATAAAACTCCTTGCTACAATATTCACCTCCATTATATGATCTAAGACACTTCAAAATTTTTCCTGTCTCATTCTCAAATAAAGATTTCCATTTCTTAAAAGTAACAAAAACATCATATTTTTGTCGAATGCAATAAACCCAATTTTTTCTAGTTGCGTCATCAATAAAAGTAACATAATAACGAGATACACCAAGATATGATACCTAAGTTGGTCCCCATACATCTGTATGCACAAGATCTAACCTTCCATTCTTCTTTTCTTTTCCTGCTCTAAGAAATCTATCTCTCTTCTATTTTCCATAAACACAATTCTCACAGAAGTCCAAATCAATTTGTTTAAGATCTGGAAACAAATTTCTTTTCTGAAGTATCTGCATTCCCTTCTCACTCATGTTTCCTAGCCTATGATGCCACGGTGCTGTATCCACTCCTGCATAAGCTAAAGAGATAGAAGAGTCAATATTACCAGTACATAAATATAATGTACCTACCTTCTCTCATTTTGCTATCACCAATGATCCTTTGATGACCTTCCACATCTTATCTGTAAATATGGATACACAACCTTCACTTTCCAACTACCCTATTGAAATTAGATTCTTCCTTAAATATGGAACCTATATTACCTCTTTCAACAACCATTGGTTTCCATTGCGTTGCTTTATTTTTACCTTTCTCATTCCAACAATTTTTCATGGTGCATCATCACCCAAATGAACCTGTCCAAAATCACCTTGAATATAATTTAGAAAATGTTTCCTATGAGGTGTGGCATGAAATGAAGCCCCTGAATCTACTACCCAAGACTCAAAAATATTATCTACAGAAAGAATCAAAGCATCTTGTAAAACATCACTTGTTACATTTGCTTCTTGATTTATCTCCTGTTGTCCATCTCTTTGTTTCTTTGGAGCTCTGTAGTATTTATTAAGATGTCCTTTCTTCCCACAATTCCATCACTCTATCTTTCCAAGTCTGGATTTGGATCTACCCTTCCTAGAATTCCCATGATTCCCTGAGCCATTTCCTCTATCCTTTTGTCTTCCCCTGTTCTCCATGTTCAATGCATTAGTT
This sequence comes from Picea glauca, assembly GCA_000966675.3. NCBI lineage: Eukaryota > Viridiplantae > Streptophyta > Pinopsida > Pinales > Pinaceae > Picea > Picea glauca. The sequence continues at coordinate 477,837 of JZKD02S1679615.1, read as the reverse complement.
GATGTCTCACCTGTGCTTTTCCGTCGCATTTCCTCACTAAGGATAAAACCAACAACATCATCAAATTTTAAAGTATTTGAACCAGAGACATAGTTACTTACAGCCATGACCAAGTCATTCCATCTTTCTGGCAATGAGCAAAAGATTAGAAGAGCCCTAACCTCATCATCAAAGTCCACTTTTATAGAACTTAGTTGATTAGTAACCGTATTAAATTCATTTAAATGATTTGTAACAGACCCACCTTCCGACATATTCATATTAAATAATATCTTCATTAGAAATACCTTATTAGATGCCAAGGGTTTTTCATATAGTTTAGCCAACACGTCCATCAGATCCTTCGTTGTCTTTTCTTTCAAAATATTGAAAGCCACCAACACTGCCAAGCTCAGTCGTATTGTTCCTAGGGCCTTTCTATCAAGAATCTCCCATTCTTCATCCTTCATGGGTGTTGGCTTCTTTTCTACTCTACTCAATGGTAGGAATAGATCCTTAAATTTCTCGACCCTAAACTTTCCATCTTCTGACATTGCTCCCACTCGAACCAGGAACCCTCTTTTCCTGTGAGTTACCTTTCGCTTTGATACCAGTTGTTAGAAAAACAAGACCTCGGAGCAATAAAATAAAACAAATACGGAAACAAAACATAGAAGATACACAATACAATAGAGACACAGATTTATGTGGTTCACCCAGTGTGGGCTACATCCACTAGAGAAATTGCCAGGTCCTTCCTTTATTATTATCCAGCAAATGAAGGGATACAACCTAAAGAAAAACCCATTGTAACTTCCTCTTGTTTCTTTCACAGTCTCCTCTCTTAAAATACAATACTCGCCATGTTGCATAGCCACAATACATTTCCCTCATAGTAGAGGGTTTCCTTCTAGGGGAAAAAACCCTAACATTATTTCTACCATTAGATCTGCGACCTTATAATGAACGATCCAGATTTACAATGAAATTACAATATACATTTACAAGGCAATTTTGACCTAGAAGAGGGGGTACCCCTCTTCACTCCCCCACATGGAAGAGTGTACATACTTCTAGGGTGTAAAGTCTTCATGGGGTATAAACACGACTAAAACAAAGGACCTCTAAATCAGGAAGATAATCAGGCTCCACAACCAATAATTAACATGTTTATTTATTTGTTTATATACGTAACAATATTTATTTTCATATTTGATTTGATGTGATTGACATTCTATTCTTAAACGCTAACATGTTATGTATACAATAATTTCGCAGGTCTTGTAACTAAAGGCTATCATGGATGTAAATGTTGTGGACCTTCTCTGAAGGCTAGGTGCTCCAACCACCTAATAAAGCTAGTGTATGACTGCTCGAGGGTATTCCTCCCAGAAGAACACCCTTATATAAGAGAAACATCCACTTTCAATGGTAAACTAGAGAGAACCCAAATGCATCTAATAATGACACCAACATAATGGCATAGAGAATATGAGAGAGAGAAGGAGAAGGAGATTACAAAAATGTTCGATTCAAATTGGGAGCCTATGTTCGATGATCCATAATTCTTAGACACCTATGTTGATAAATTTCCTATTGGGATGAAAATGGAATCTATCTTTTATGAGCTCCTCTATTGGGAGCATCTTAAGATTTCCCACTTACTAGATCCCATGCATATATTTACAAATGTTTCATCTTCTTTATGGAGGCACATATCATCGAAATAAAGTGACACATTAGATGTGAGCAGAGATCTTATTTCTTTGAAAACTAAAAAGAAACATTGGCCAAGAAAAGAAAGTAGAGGAGAGGCTAGTCCCTCTTGGTCTTTCAAAGAAGGTGATGTCCCATGGATTTTGAGGAAAGAAGATCTTTCTTTGGAAAAGGAAGTTATATTGGGTGTGAAGGTTCCTTATTTATATGGGTATTCCCTACGAAGTTTCTTCATTGTGTGTCAATACCATTTGTTGGGGTTGAAATCACACAACCATTTCAACCTTCTAAAGGTACGACGTATGTCAAAAATATGATTTTATTGTTGTAATTTGTATTTTTATGCCATGGCATAAAACATATTTTTTTTTTTATGTGTTTACTTTGTAGTGTCATTATCCTTTGCTCGTGCATGGGTGTGTGAACGATGACTTCCCCCATGACCTAAGGCATTCCATATCTAAACTATCTGCATTTGTATGTTGGATCAAATCAAAGGAGATTCATATGACTAGAATTCCACGATGACATCAAGAGATAGATGAGATTGATTTTATGTTTGAGAAGGAACTGCCATTGAGTTTCATGGATTTGCAGGTTAATATTTTAATTCACCTAGTAGATGAGGTTGAATTAGTCGGGGTGGTCTCTTGTCGTTGGATTTGTTTTTAGAGAGGTACATGAAGAAATTGAAAGGATTTGTTTGTCAAAGGGAAAAACCCGAGGGGTCTACGACAGAGGGGTACATACCATATGAGTCTTTCTATTATTCCAGTGAGTACATCAAGCATATTGACAACACGCCAGGTGCAATGATTTGGGAAAATGAAAGGGATGAAGACAAAAGAGAAGGGTAGCGTCTCCAAATGAATGGAAAAAGACGCTTGATAAATAGTAGGTGACTTATCGTTTGTCAAATTTTTACATAGTAACTATTCACACTGAACTTCATAATGTATATTTTCATGATCTCATATGTACTATATGTTGGTTTGATTTCATGAATACATCAGCGAATTCAAAAATTGATACCATCAATATATTCATGCTTTACAATTCGGAGGCAACACAACCGTGGGTCGCATTGTATGAACAAAAGAGGAGGAAATGGGAAAGTGATAGGAAAGAATCCAGATGGTTGAATGGTAGAAGCATGCCTTATCCTGATCATTTAAAAGAAAATATGCCAATGATATGCCCCAACAATTGGGTTGTTGACCAAGTCTAAGAGAAATATGGTGCATTTGTTCATTACCTGTGTGAAGAAGAGGATGCACTAAACATAGAGATTGGTTGCATTAACTTGGTAATAATCTTTTTGTGTACATAATTTTTTTAACTTTGTAATGCACATTTGAATTTTAAGTACATACATATTATTTTATATTTTAATGGTAGGGTTATTAGACACATATTGACACTGTGATTTGTTCATTTTTTTTATAGGTGCATTTGTTCCCATCTATGTGGGCATATGGACATCATTTTTGCACAAAGGATGTCGATGGTGGACACATGACACAAGACTATGGAGTGGAAGTTGAGTTTGATCAATCTAGTTGTGCTAGCCACCTAGATCAAAACACTATACATGGGAAGTTAGGTTACATGTCAGAAAGATACAAGAGATCATTTAAGTGGTCTTCTCTTCTTTCCAATGTGTTATTTTTAGGTGCAAGTGGTGGGACACCTTTGATTAGAATAATGTAAAAGAATATCGTGATAGTGGGACAATATGTATCAACTCTAAAAAGATGTGGGATGAAGCTAAGGAGATTTATGTTTTCCCAAAACACTATGTTGGCACAGGGACAGACCCAGGGTTCAACGCTTAACAGTGCACCAACAAAACCCCGACTACCAGCCCTTTCGACAACACCTACAAAAAAAGAGAAGTCTCACCCGAGGTAGAAGTAGGGGGGTTATAGGATGCAGGTGTCTATAACCAGGTTGGGACATGAACCTGTGATAATAACACTTCGTAGAATATTCTGTTAACGCTTAGGAAGTGAACATGCAATAGTTTATTAACCTCATTAACATCACAGAGAATAATCAAAGATAGATATAGCGTGGTAACAACAAGTGATTATGCACCCTGGACACTTAACACTTAACACTTAGCATTGTGAGGAAAATTTAGCCAGAAATACCTAGCTCTGAGGATATGATGTCCCCCACATAAGCTGTCATGAAAATTAGTTATAGCTCTTTTGGCCTCATGTGGGTCCAGAAATCTCAGTAGAACCCCCAAAGGATCCTTCCAGTACAAAACCTAATCAATGAGACAATATTTGATTTCTTTGAGTTTCAAAGCTCATACCTTGTTATTGTCCAAACCATCAGGATCCCGCAACTTCAATAGAAAATATATGATGTCCTTATACCAGATGCCTTTTTCTAAGTTCAGGATGACATGAGAGTCTTTATCAACAAACTTAGTTCGTTGATTTTTTGAATGTATGTTCATGAAATTAACCCCTAAAGCCTTGTAGTTTGATTCAACCAGTAGTTTGGATAAACCTTGGCCTTTTACCAATTTAATGGGATTTATTTCAAGGTCAAATTCAAAAAATTTGGCAATCCATTTGCTTCTCTTCCCATATATATCATGCTGGATCAATATCTCTTTCACTGAGGCTGAGGGGACATATGCAATAATATTTGAATACAGAACATAGAATCTAAAATCCTTGAGGGATTTCACCAAATCATATTCTTGCTTCTCCATGATATCATATCTCATTTCTGCATCCCTCAATGCTCCGCTGAAAAAGGAAATAGGCTGCTCTAACCCCTTTGTATTTCTCTATAGAAAAACAACAACCAACATTTCAGATGAGGCAAAATAAAATATCAGAAATTCCTTAGAATAATCAGGGTTGATGAGCATAGGTGTTTTAGTCAAAGCCTTTTTTATTTGGTTAAAATAATTTCTAAACTCAACAATCCATTTCACCTTGCTTCATTTTCTAAGCATGTTTGTAATGTGCTTAACCAACTCAGCAAAATTAGAAATGAATCTTCTCAGAAATTTTATTTTACCCAAGAAATACTAAACTTCTTTCTTAGATCTAGGAAAAGATAAGGTCTGGATGGCTTTTACTATGCTAGGATCAATTCTTACCCCTTCAACTAAAACAATATTTCCCAATAATTTTCCCTCTTTCATAACAAACAAAAATTTCTTAGGATTGAGGGAGAGACCAAACCTTCTACACTTTAGGAAGACCTTCTTCAAATGATGATAATGCTCTTTATCATACCTTGAGAATATTGTAATGTCATCCAAATAGATGACTATAGATTTATCTTTCTCCCCTACAAAGAGAATGTCCATGGCTCGCTGGAAGGTTTCTACACATAACCTAATTTCCCCATTTTTCTTCCTCACAGACACCAAGTTAGCCACCCATTCTGAATATCTCAAAGGGATGATGATCTGGGCATCCAACCGTTTTTTCACTTCTTTTTCCATAATAGGCAGCAGCATGGGATTTATCTATTCGATTTTCTACCTGAAATGTTTGGCCTCTTATTTCAAAGGGATTTTGTGTTCAATGATGTTGGTGTCATATGTTCTCAAATGTTCATATTTCCAGGAAAACACATCAACAAAATCTTTCAGAATCTTGACATACTCAACCCTTTTCTCCTTTGACAAACTGGTAGACAATTTGATATATTTTGGGTCTTCCTCTGTTCCCAAATTGCATTCAGTCACATCAACATTTCCAGTTGAACCTTTAACCTTTAAAGAAATATCATTTTTGTCAAACAATTTGTCTAAAGGGACTAGTCCCTTTGGAATATGGTTACTTGGAAACTAAACAATATGGTGGTCAACAATTTTATTCATAAAAATATCAGCATGGGGGTTTTCTCTAGTATCTTGATCCTAATCAATAGGCAAATCAAAAAATTCATCCACAGTCTCAAGACATTTTTTTTTATCTCAAGATCATCCTAAAAAACTTTCCAATGTTTGACATTGTTAGGGATAGAGGGTCTGTATTTTACTTCCACCTCATACTTGAGTTTAGGTGGCAAAGGAACCTTGAACTTACTTCCCAAAACAACCAAGGAATTTGCTACAGTGTTCTCCTCTCTTGGAACAAATGATATATTAAAATCCAAAATGAAACTATCAACAAGATCCCAGACTTCATTTTTGTAGGCCCTTAACATGGGGTGCTTAGCCTGATACTGATTTCTGACTTGATGAACAATCAACTCAACATCTCCAAATACTGCTAACTCCTCAATCTTCATGTATTTGGCAGCTCTCAAACCCAAAACAAGAGCCTCATATTCTGCCACATTGTTTGTTGCTTCAATTTAAATCTTATAAGACAAGGATATGGTCTCTTGGGCAGGGGAAGTGAAAACTACCCCAGCACCAACACTTTCTCTAGAAGAGGCTCCATCAATTTTTTTTTCCAAACAGAGGCATGGGGAGGAGGGTTTTCACAAGAGGTGATGGGATGCTTTCTGATTTCAATAGGTGTTTGAGGAGCATCAGTGAGCTATAGCATACTAGTTCCTAAATCAATATCAACTGTAAAAATGGGGTGATTGGTAAGGTTTTCCTCATCACTGATAATGTAAGAAAGTTGTGCTTCCTTATAAATCCTTCTATGTTCTCCCCCAAACACAAGAATTGTGGCATATGAAAGATACATCTGTAAATTTTCCCCTAGTCTTTTGATCCAATATCTAGACAAAAGCATTCCAAACTTAGAGGGGACATCAACCACCACAATATCCATGACCACACTTTTAATTAGCAATTGGAACAAGGAAACGACCAGGTCTTTAATAACCTCTAGGCACTTCACCTTCCTATAATCAAATGAGGACAAATCATGGTAATTTTTTGTAACCTCCAACCCAAGCTCATCCATGACCTTCTTAGGCATGAGATTGTGAGATGCCCCTAAATCCATTAAGAATTTGTGCAACACTTTATCATGAATGCTCAATGATGTATAGAAAGGAGGGGAGGAGTCATCCCTATCCTCTACCAAGGGCCCTAGTATGACAACTAGTTTTTCATCTTGGAGGTTGACTGAGTCCATGGGATGAGATGAAGGTTCAGGCTGCAACACTTTGGAGAGGTACCTTTTGAAATCATCATTTTTAACTAGCTCCAAGAAGGGTACATGAATATTAATCATTTGAATCTCATTCTCAAAGATAAAAGAGGAGGGAGGCTTCAAAATATCCTTCACTTCTGGGGTAGGGATCTTAACCACTGCCTAGGGATTTTGTGCCTCTTTTTCTTTACTACTAGATGCCACACTCTTAGTAGGATTCTCTTCTTTAGTATACTGATTAGGAATATCAGTCTTTCCTTCCTTCTTCTTGGACCTGAGGTTGTATCTATTTGGATTGCCACTGGTCCTTTTCCATTTGCTCATCTCATTTAGTTGGCTATCTATGAGAGACTCTTCATATGCAGATTGGGTTATATGAGGAGATTAAGAGGTGTCACCAAGACAACGAATTTCAAGATCAGTCTCTTCTTCCTCTCCTTCCTCCTCAGTGACCAGGTTATTTTGGAGAGGGGCTTGGATTTTTTTATCATCCCTATCCCTATTTCTTTGATCTCTCTGGATGATCTGAGGGGCATTATTTTGTCTTCTGAAATTACCCCTGTTATCAGTATTTTGGATGTTCCTATATCCTTATTTACCCTCAAATTTCAATTTTTCCATTTACCAGCTTAGTCAAATCATCCACTTGAGGGTGGGAAGCAGAGGAAACAGAGGTTGAAACTTCATACCTACCTTTTCTTATGTCTCTATCATCCTTACTCCTAAGTTTTCCAACTGCCAGTATATTGGATTCTACTTCAAGGGATGCATATTACATATGAGCCAAGGAGGTGGCTCTTGTTTCTCTTAACAAGAGGCAAAACTTAGGGTCAAAAGCACTAGCATAAGTGATCTTGGCAGAGGTTTTATTAGGCTTAATTTAAGTGGGGATCTTATTTTACATCTTATTAAATCTCTTGGAGAAGTCTGAAACATAATCCCCTTCCTCTCTCTTAAGCGATCCAAACACTGTAATATAATAAAGGAAGTCTTTTTTGTTCCCCCAATGTCTTAGGAATGAATCATCTAGAGCTTCAATCCCATCAATAGATCCAGAAGTCAAGCCCCTGAACCATTTTCTAGCCTCACCATTAAGGCCCTACACAAAAACTCTCAACTAGACATCTCCATTTTCAATATTAAGATTATCTGCATAACTGTAAAAAGATGAAAGGTGTTCTTCAACAATTATGTTTTCCTCTCCTGTAAACTTGGGTATATACTTGAGGTAATTTGCAACTGGGAGGGGATTCATAGGCTAAGGTAAAACAAGAGGGGCATACCTAGTAGCCACTATGGAATTCATTATGTTTCTAGGAGGATTAACACCTGCCATTGAAATGTGAATTGTAGGGGAACTAAGGGGAGATGGAGATTGGACAGGTGGGATTGGAATTGTGTTTCTAGGGAAAAGGGGAAATGGATGAGTGTTGGAGGGGAATAATATGGGTTCAAGGGAAAATAATTTTCCCCCTATTTGGATACATCAACTATGACAGGAGGAGGAGTAAGAAAACCCAAGGTGGGACAATCTTCTAAGCTTCTGGGTTTAAACCACTTTACGATCTCAGGAGAAATAGGGGTGTCAAAAATTTCTTCTAAATGAGGCCTATAAGGGGAGAATTCAATAGGGAAACTCCTAAAATTTAAACTTTTGGAAACTCCAACATATGGTATAAAAGGAAAATTAGATGCAACTACCGGAGTTTTAAAAAAGGAATCATGTAAATTACCAGAATCACGTGGTATAATAGTTTAAATCCCTTCTTGAGAGGTATTTCCATTTATGATAATATTTTCTAGGTCTTCTTCATGTGTTTATAAAGTTAGTTGTGGAGTAGACCTTGCATGTCTTCCTTTGGGAGCCACAACTGAAACAGTGGAGTAGCCAGGTGTGAGTTGCAATATTCAAGTTATTGATTTCTGATGCACCTTCAGAATCATAATCTCTTTGTCATTCTATCCCAGGGAAATGTCTTCAATTCATTCCTCGAAAATGATGCCAAGAATGTTAGCACTAAGAGTCACCCTCATATTGCAAGAGGATAAGCCCAGTACCCATCAGAATGTTTGGTGGATGTTGGTTTTATGAGTGGAGGTCAAATGGACAAAACTCAATACAAGAATCATTTTAACACAAAAATTGGACAAGAAATGCATAGGGAAGTGAGGTCCTCATTAACTTCAGTCAGTGATTTGAGTTTAAGTGTGAGAAAAAGGAAGAATTAGTGAAAGAGGTGAACAAGAATGCTATGATCATCCAACCTTCAAGCAACTTGGTGAAGAAAAACTCAGGCTCAAGAGCACTCTTGAACTCAAGTTTCAGATACTGAAATATGTCACAACAACATAATAAGAAAACCTACATTACCATGCAACTACAACAACTCGAATAGATCCTCCATGCCTGATCCTTTCAGCATAAGGGGAAACAAGATAACAAAGAAGCTGACTAAAACTGGTCACAACGATACTGTAATCAAACCTACATTACAATAGCACCACAACCCTCAACTGGATCCTCCATGCCTGAGTTTTTCAACACAGTTTAAAAAAAGGAGATGAAAGAAGTTGTCTTCTATTAATGAGAAAGTCTCAAGTTCGATACATAACCAGAGAATAGTTATGGCATCAAAAATTACATAGTAGGGAGCTTTGCTCAACCATTTGACGACCATAACAAAATATCGAACATATTTACTTATACTCATATCAATCCACAAATTCTAGTAGTGTGATCTGATATGTCCATCAAAGATTTGCGTATGAGAAACATTCTGTTAGACTGTGCACATTTCCTCATGCCATACACAAACCAAGTTCAGTATGGACCTGCAAAAAAATGACCACTATTGTACTTTGCTGACAATCCTCCCTCCATAGCTATAAATTTCGAGCCTTCCATTTATGGACTGAGTTGAGGTTTCAGCTACCAGTCCTTGCTTCATTAACTGGATCTTCATCAGGATTAGAGCGTGGCTGGACGACTAACAGAAGACCATCTGTCACAATCAGATTGGGCGTTGAGTATGCAGGTGGCCACAAAAGTCAATCCTTGTTCATTGGTTGACCTTTCCTCGGGATTGGAGTGCGACGGGATGACTGTCGGGCAACCACTTGTCGATATGGGATAGGACATTAATTTTTCATGTCATTTTGGGGCCGTGGGAAGTGGTTTAGTCCCACACTGCTTTCGCACTTGAAGCACACCACCACTTTCCACATCTCCACATCGTAAAACAATGGTTTTCATTTTAGCTCGCCCCTTGGATTTTATTGTCTGCGCATGTTCTGACCCCGAAATGATCTAACGCCATCGATCTGAAAGGGACCTGATATCTAGGTGTGCTGGCTATTTTAGTGCCCCCACTAAACTTTTATCTACCTACTAACATTGGAGTCCTTCCATCTTCGCTTAGAGATAGTGCCACATCGAACCTGCACATGGGATTTCGATCATTGCAGATTGCACCTTCTCGCTTGTATTCATGTTTCTTTGTGTGATAACACATACCTTACTATTTTTTCCCTTGTGTAAGCCTCTTAATTGTAGTTTGTTTTCCATGTTCTATGGAAGAATATGTACTTGCCAAGATAATTTGATAACCACTGTTAAGGTCCTAACCCGCACATGGGTAGATTAATGTATTCGGATGTAATAAAGGTCAATATTAATAAGACCTTTCAATAAAAGAGAATTAGGCGGATGTAAGAAGACCTA
>JZKD02S1679615.1:434019-445324 GCA_000966675.3 Picea glauca | reverse complement strand
GTTGCTGCTGCTGATAGGACAGGTCTGATGAAGAAGAAAGATGGGCCCTCCCAGGCCATGCTCAGGTCAATCCTGCTCTCAGTACTCAATTTCTTGGTTCTATGGGCCTCGAGACATGATCTCCTAGTTATCCCTAGACATCTGGGATAACAAATCCAACTGATTGGAGTGTTGCATGGTCTACCATAGAGAACTTTGAAATGACTCGTCTTCAGGGATTCTTGGTAGCCATTGTTGCAGGCGAATTCCTCCAGTGGCAGGTAATCTTCCCACCTCTTGGGTTGATGCATTACATGCATTCTTAGCATGTCTTCCAATATTTGGTTCACTCTTTCCATTTGTCCATCGGTTTGAGGATGATATGCTGTGCTAAACAGTAATTTGGTCTCTAGACAAACCATCAAGGATTTCCAAAAGTTGGAAGTAAATTTCATGTCTCTGTCAGACACTACCTCTTTAGGCATACCATGTAGTCTGAATATCTCCTTCATGAATATGTTCGCAATATCTATTGCCTTGCAAGTCGATTTGACCGGGATAAAATGGGTAGACTTGCTCAATTTATCCACCATTACCATGATGGCATCATTCTTTTTGGTCAATGTTGGTAATCCACTGATGAAGTCCATGGAAATGGTTTCCCACTTCCATTTCGGGATTGGTAGAGGTTGTAATAATCCTACTGGGTGTCGATGTTCTGTTTTAACCTATTGGCATTCTAGACACTTAGCTAAATAGTTAGCTATGTCTTTCTTTAACCCAGGCCAATAGAATTGTTTCCTAGTGGTTGTGATCATCTTCTGATATTCTGGGTGACCAGTATATGGTCTTTTATGTAGTTCATCTATTATGAACCTCTTCAAGTCATCACAATTTGGAATATACAATTTGTTTTTGTAAGTTAGCAAAACTCCATCTATCATTTGGTAGCCTTCATACTTTATTCCTATGGGTTCTTGCTCCAGGTACGAGGTCATGGTCTGGAAGAATGTGTTTGTTTCTTGTGCATTCTTGACTGTTTATTTGACATTCGTCTCGCAGGTGCACACCCTGCCAGGTGAATTGTTTTCATACTTCTGCTAAGGGCATTGGCCACCTTATTTTCCTTTCCTTTAACATGTTTGATTTCAAAATCAAACTCACTAAGGAGGGCCATCCACCTAGCTTGTCTGGCATTGAGATTTGGTTGGTCGAACAAATATCGCAATCCACAGTGGTCTGTCATAAGTACAAATTTCCTTCCCAGGAGGTAATGTCTCCACATTTTTAAGGCATGCACTATGGCGGCTAGCTCTAGATCATGGGTCACATAGTTGACTTCGTGCTCATTCAATTTTAGGGATTCATAACAGACTACACTTCCTCCTTGCATAAGGACTCCTCTGAGCCCTTCCTTAGAGGCATCTATGCACACAAAGAAGACATTTTCAGGATCAACGATATTAAACATGGGTGCATGGGTCAGAAGGTGTTTCAGGGATTGAAATCTTTCTTCACATTCTTGTGTCCACGTGAATTTAGCTCCCTTCTTCTGGAGGGCAGTGATTAAACAACCAATCTTGGAGAATCCTTTTATAAATCTCCTATAGTATCCTACTAAGACAATAAAGGATTTGATATTTGAAACGTCCTTTGGGGTAGGCCATTCCATGATAGACCTGATCTTGTCAGGATCTACTGCTACTCCCTCTTTAGATATGACATGGCCCAAGTAATGTATTTTCTTCTGGAAAAAGTCTCACTTGGTAAATTTGGCATAGAGTTGATGTTCTCTTAGCACTTGAAGCACAAGTCTAAGATGTTCCTCATGTTCCTCTCTATTCTTGGAGTAAATTAATATATTGTCAAAAAAAACCAGTACAAATTTGTCTAGGAATTTGCTGAGCACATTTTTCATCAAGCACATAAAAGTGGCAGGGGCATTGGTCAATCCAAATGGTACTACCACAAACTCATAGTGACCATATATCATCCTGAAGGCAGTTTTGTGGATGTCTTCACCCTTGATTCAGACTTGATGGTATTCAGATCTCAAGTCAATATTTGAGAAGATGGAAACACCTCCCAATTGATTGAACAGGTCATCGATCCTGGGTAAGGGGTACTTGTTCTTTATGGTTACCTTATTTAGTTGTCTATAATCTATGCACAGTAAGAGGGTACCGTATTTCTTTTTCACAAACAGGATTGGTGCTCCCCATGGAGACACGCTGGGCCAGATATAGCCTCTGTCCATCATTTCTTTTAGTTGTAATTTAAGCTCAACTAGCTCAGGTGTGCTCATCTTATAGGGTGTCCTAGACACTAGCACCACTCCTAGTGCAAGTTCTATCGATAAGTCAATGTCCCTTCTTGGAGGTAAACCCGATACCTCTTCTAGAAATACATCTCTATATTCTCTTAGTGTGGGGTGATTTTCAAGGCTTGGTTTGTCATCTTCAACTGATTCCAACACCTGTATCTCATATAGTGAACATCCCTTTCTGCAATACTTTCTCATTTGAAGGGATGATATTCGTCTCACTGAGACAGGTTTTTGGATCCCTTGAAGGGTTTTCTTTCTTCCTTCTTCACTTACACATTCTAAGGTTTTATGGTAATAGTCCAGTATAGCTTTATATGTGGCTATCCAGTCCATACCAATCAACAGATCATACAATCCTAGGGGTAATATGTTAAGGGTTTCTTGGGTGGGGAGTTCACCCATAGTGAATTGGCAAGCTGGTATGACCTCCGCTACCTTTATTTTGGTGCCAGTGGCTAACTGTACCAACCATGGCTTGGCATGTTTATATGGCTATAATTTACACTTATCAACAAACTTAGGGGATATATAAATCAAATTTGAACCAGGGTCAATTAGAATAGAAACTAGATGGTTGGTGATCATACCTTCCATATCCACCACTGAAGCTTGGTGGTCATCTTGCTTATCATCCATGGCTGCATAAATTTGTGGCATACTCCTGGCCACGTCATTGACAGTGGTAGATTCTTGAACATTGTAAATTATTTGACTGATCTATTGTCGGTGTGGGCAATCCCTCAGTAGATGTTCTTCTCCACAACCCCAACATTTCAAGGGTTATTTCTTCAGGTTATCAATCTTTCCTGGGGTAGATCCAAAAGGTTTATTTCCGCTATGGGAGGGAAAATTCTGCTGGTGTACACTTCGGGTTGGGAAGATCATCCTTGTGTCCTTTTTATAGTTTTTAAATCTTGGGGATTTAAAACCCTTTTTCTAGAATCCCAAACTATTCTTTTGCTTCTAGCCTTCACGAGGTTTTGTCCGATGCCCAAGCTATTCATAACAATATCTTGCCTTTTGGATAGAATATTCTAGGGTCTTTGGCTTGTCAAAATCAATCATGTTTTGATAGTCCTTAGGTAGTCCACTAATGAATCATTGCACATTTTCCTTTTTTTCTTTTATATAGGGTACGTACCTCAATAATTCGAGGAATCTGCTGACATATTCCTCTATGGTGCGTTGCCCCAACTTGAGTTCATATAATTCTTTAGTCTTTTCGTTGAAATACTTTTCTGATAGATACTTCTTCTTGAAGTATTTCTCAAACCATTCCCAAGATAGGTCTTCTTCATAAATCCCTTTTATGTTCTTAAGGTCTTCCCACCAAATGGAAGCCTTCCCATTCAGGTTGAAAGTGGCTACTCGGGCCTTCAAATTTTCCGAGAAGTCATGGACTCTAAAATACTTCTTTAGTCCAAATAGACAGGCTTTCGCTTCCTCTCCCTTATTTATTTCACCATAGAAAGAGGGTGGTTTGGCCTTCTTGAATTCTTTGAGATTATGATTTTTGGAATGATTTCGCTTCTTCCATTTTCTTCGGGAATAAGAACTAGTTCTGCTACTAGAAGATCCCTCTGAGTCACTAGTTTCCTTTCCAGAGGAATTTTCCGATGCTTGTCCCTTATCTTTGGGGTGAACCTTTCTCGAGGTGCTCCTCCCAGTGTGGCCACTTAAAGGACCACGTTTCCGTATCCCAGGTGGGCTTCGACTTCTCTTTGTCTGTTGTTGGTATGCATGACTGGTGTCAGGTCCATGCTGCAATTGTCTTTGTATGTCGGATAAGCTCTGCAACATGAATACATTAATTTCTATTTTCTTCTCTTGATATTTCATCAACCTCTCGTTGTCGGCCTTGCAGATCTGTAGTTCAACCATGAGGCTTCTCACAGTCTCAGCTAGATCTGGAGGGGTCTCTACCACTCTCCTTTTGTCAGACTCTTCGTCTCTATTGTGGGATCCATCCCCCACTTCATGGTGCATCACCATTCTATGCATCTGCAGTTTCCCATGGTTGATCATCCGCTTGTTGTGCAGGAAAAACACTTGTTGTTAGTCAACATTATATTCATTCACAATCAGCGCATAATTCATATTTTTCAAATGCATACACACAATAGGAAATTTTCATTCTTAACTTTGGATTTTGATAAAGGGGGTTAAGGTAGAGGGTTGCTTCTTTTAAGATTACTTCCAATGGAGTTTCTGTGCAACTCGTTCATGAGCCCAAGCAGGCGAAGTGTTGTAACCATGCTCTGATACCAATTTGTCACACACCCACTACGACAACTAAGATTTTCTTTTTCTTTACGTATTTTCTTCGAGGAATAGAATCCACGAATTTCTATGGGGCCTAGCGTAGACCCTCCCTTCCCTTATCCTCCCCCATGTGATCATTGGATATGACCACAGGCCTTACCAAAAAGGCTCTTCCGACTTTCACAATTCGGGGAATCATGATTCAAGTGTTACTCCTTTCCCTTTCGAATCCCCAAAACCTGAATGCCCGGTATCATCCGAATCTATGGTCCAAATCATCAACTTGATCAACGACTGGGATTAAATCCCGACATTCTACCTTTCAGGATTTTTGGCGAGGTCTTCACTCCTATTCCTCTGATGTCCAGAACCCCGGTGACCTTAGATCTTTTCCATGTGTCCCTACAAATGAGCGGTCCAGATTCTTCGGGACTCTTTCTGCCTACCACAAGACCCTGTCCGGTGACCTAGTGCTCATTCACAGAGCGCATCGGGGTTTCGTGTACTAGGATTTTTTGACTAACGAAGACGAGGGGTCTTTCCCTTGGGTTTCACGGGTGTCAAAACGTCGAAACCCATTCATGCTAAACCGATTCGGGGTTTCGCATATCGGAAATTCATGACTGGCGAATATGAGGGAACTTGCCCTTGGGTTTCCCAGGTGCCGAAATGCCAAAACCTATTCATGCTAAACTGATTTGGGGTTTCACATATCGAGATTTCATGACTGGCGAATACGAGGGAACTTTCCCTTGGGTTTCCCAGGTGCCGAAACGTTGAAATGCCAAAACCTATTCACTCTAAACCGATTCAGGGTTTAACATATCGAGATTTTGTGACTGGCGAATACAAGGGAACTTGCCATTGGGTTTCTTGTGTGCCAAAATGTCGAAACACCAAAAACTATTCACTCTAAACTGATTCGGGGTTTCACATATCGAGATTTCATGACTGGAAAATATGAGGGAACTTTCCCTTGGGTTTCCTGGGTGCTAAAATGCCAAAACCTATTCACTCTAAAATGATTCGGGGATTCGTATATCAGGATTTCACGACTGGTGAATATGAGGGAACTTGCCCTTGGGTTTCCCAGGTGCCGAAACGATGAAACGCAAAAAAACCTGAGAGAACCACTCTCTCTTGTACAAGGTTTCCAGACTTAGATCACATGATCCTTCAGTGGGTTCTTGGGTAATTATCCCTAGGCTTGGTGACTTGACTAAAAAGACTTCCTAAATCACCGAGCTATGAAATCTATGACAAGGGTGAAGAAAACTCATGGGTTTACTAAAACGGTAGTCTTTTCAAGGAACTCACTCTAGTTTTGGAATGCAAGGGAACTCCCCAGAAGGAGGTGCCTTCGGGAAATCAAACCAGGGCATAGCATGAGTCGAGTAAATGGGACAAATCTCAAGGGAATGGGCTCGTAATCTGAACTTATTCATTCTATACATAAACCGATAATGGTCATCTAAGTATAAGCATGCATCCATTATTTCCGATCAAAACACCAGGAAAACACTTCTATACAGAAACCATTTATGAGTGTACAATCATGAGTATGCATCCAGGATATTCAATTCAAGATACAAGATATAAACACTTATCAGAAAACACCAGGTGTGATGCGACTGCTGAGAGGGGTGCTCATTTCCACCCAACCATAGGCTCAGTGATTCCCAACGGATTTACCACTAGCCACCCTCGAGCTAGACCACAATGTTCGAGATTCAGTCTCCTACTTCCAGCTCAACGGAAGTCAAGGAAGAAGGTTACTCTCCTTCTCCTATGTTCAGAACTCCCTGTATTTCTCGAGTTTCTCTCGGTTCTCTTCCGCGATCTCCCTCGCGGGTGTTCTTCTCTCCTCTCCCTTTTACCACACTTCCTCTCTTGCCTTTTCTCTGCAAGATTGCGTGTGGTGTGAATTTCCCCGTCCGTGGTCAGGTCTGGGAGCTGTTACGGATGGGAGGTTCACCCCCATCCCCTCATTAACTCTGGAGGAGCCTCCCCACCTACCAATCTGACGGGAAATCCATTCCAGGGTCAGAGAGTTTCTTTGATCTTTGAGCAAGTAAAAACCAATACGGTATTGGCCCGGTGGAAGCTAGCACAACCATTCCAGGTCCCTTCCACCACCTCTCATTAGCCATCGGTCTCTTTTATCACATCCCCCTCCCAACAGTCATGCAACACATAATCATAACATAATTTACATTCATCGACCTTCTATACAAAGGTCCATCAAATCAAACATTCACATCTTTTGTGTTTTTCATAGTTCTTGGCCAATATAGTTATTTTTACAGATTGGGGGAAACAGGGTGTTACAATCTTCCTCACATTTGCATCCAACCCATTGCTCCAGATATATGTGAACAATCACTTTGTTGCATCCTCCACGTAACCAATGCATCCATATTTTGTTCATTAAATGCATCATGATTGGTAGTAAGCCTCCACAATAGCTCTGATGAGTCTAGAAAGGTGACCACCCATCATTCTTCTCTCAATATCCTTCAACCAAGATTCCAAGCCATCATGAAGGTATTTCCATAGTTCTTATTTAGTCATCCATAACACCTCATTGGGACATACTATGGGAATTACCAATTAAAGAACATAGGTGAGATTTGATTATAAAGTTTTACTGCGAATCCTCCAACCTCAAGATCTATATGAAGGCTATTAAAGTGTATCGGTGAGAAAGTTTTCCAAATATAAGATATTGTACAATTAGGTTGCTTCCTTTACTAAGATCCAATAAAAAGCAACCCAATTTACTAGTCCCATGCTTAGTTATGCTTTGACTTACACTAATAATGCCACCTATGATGACAAGATGAGACCTAGTAATGGTCCAATCCAATAAAACCAAAATAATGCATTTGCTACCCACCAACTAGGCTTGACAAGTGGCATTTCCCCAACTCTAACAGGGTCAAAGAAAAACATTTTTATCTGTCAAACTTCACTTATGCATGTCATACATAACTTCACTTTGTTTTCTTCCTTGCATTGTTGAGCTTGTTTTATAGATGTAATCATTGATATTGAACATCTATAACCTAACCCATAACTATTCCAGGTTCCCTTAATTTTGACTTTTCATTGTCAAACTTCACTTATTCATGACATACATAACTTCACTTTGTTTTCTTCCTTGTACTATTGAGATTGTTTTATAGATGTGCTCACTAATATTGAACATCTATAACCTAACCCAAAACTATTCCAGGTTCCTTTAATTTTGACTTTTCATTGAGTGAGAGTAGGCTTCTTAGTCTCCAAGAATATGTATGATTCAACAATCAAGGTTTGAGGTTTGGGGATATGTATGATTAAATAATCACCAAGATAGGTGTTCCAAGTTCCCTTACTTTTGACTTTTTATTGAGTGAGAGTAGTCTCCAAGAAAATGTATGATTCAATAATGAAGGTTTGATGTTTGAGGATATGTATGATTAAATAATCACCAAGATAGGGGTTGTGAACATGCATTATTGAAATTAGAGAGAATCCAACATTATCATTATTATCATTATTATCATTATTATCTTATTAAATATTTAAACATAAAAGTTCAACATACTTTTATATTGATCATCATCTTCATCTACCATGCCACTGTAAAATTCCAATCATTTTCCAACGAAAATTTTGTCTTCTTTTCTAGCATATGTAATTAGAAATGAGAGTAGTTGAACAATAATTTCACCTTGTCGACTAGTAATTTATAAATTTGAGCATAAAGTTTGCAATCTCTAATTTGGATATGATCCATTCTTCTATGACAATCTCTAATTTATATATGATCCATTCTTCCATGAGAATCCATGTTCTTGGTCCATGTTGCCTTTCTTTATTTCAGTTGGAGTAGTAATCCTTGGTCCCCAATTCTTATATAACTTTAATCTGATTGGACAAAAATACATTCATATTTATGTCCACTTCAATCTGATTTAACCCAGAACCAACTATAATTTCTAGCATGTTCGTATGACTTCAGTCTAGACTCTACAGGTTTGGTCTACCAGCCGGTCTATCAAGATTTATAGCAAGAAATTAGCTGAGACCATTAGAAGTTTACAAGTAACCAAAGTGACATTTTCATTCCCTAAATAATTCTTCCAAAGGACACACAATTCTTTATATGTAAAGCTTTATCGCTACAACAAACATCCTCGAGTGAGAAGGTAATGAAATTAAACCTTCGGGTGATTACAACAAACATTCTTGTCTTTGTGACATGGAAATAACATATTTTCTATCATATGTTCATAAAAATTTTGTGATTTAAAGCACACACCAATTATGTGGATGACTTAAGTTGTTTATTTGCTTGACAAACTCGGAGGCTATTTCAACAAAATATTGTCAACCATAGTTATCAACCGTTACATTATGATTTATACTAGATGTTCTCTAACAAAGAAATTGCATCTTTGGAGCCCATGTCTACCAAAGCTCTAGCAATGGCTAGAATAACCTTTTTTTGTGGTAAATAGTTTCCAAGTTCCCACAATCTATTTTAAGATTACTACAACAAGTTCAAGCCCCTCGATGATACAAATTAGCTTTGCCCACCTTTCCCATCCCTTGATAATCCATCATGATTTATTTTCCTAAGGAGTTTATTCTCACCCATGCTTGTTGCCAAAATATACTAATGACTCTCTCTTTCCCAAAATCCATTAGTGACTATCAATTTTGCATTCACTCATAAGGTTCATCTCCATGGAATATTTCAGCGATGATTTCCATAGAGAGTAGGTCCCGCCTTGTGGTATAAATAATTTGACTTACCACCTCTTGTATATTTCCTGCAACTCTTGAATCAAGTGCAAAACTAGTATATGAACTACAAATTAATCAACCATTCACTTCCACCTGCAATTTGTCATCTTCGTCAACACCAAATATCAAGACCTTTAACTTTCCACAATCATAACCAAGAATAATGCGCATCCAAGGGAAACATGACAAAAGCCTCCCTTCAAATTTAACCATTTTTCTTTATACAACTTTGTATTTCCCTTATTTAGTCCTTCTTTTGATGGTCATGAAACAATATCACCATTCCCAAATTAAATGAATGATGTACATTTTGTCATAGGATTTGCAACAATCACTGCCACTAGGATTTCTCTAATGGTCACAAGCTTAACAAAGAATATCAATGTAGCCATGTGAGATGCTCGAGGTCACTGAACCTGTTTTAAATAAGATTCTCCATATCAACATTTACAATATCATAAAGAGGGCCTTCCATCTGATCCCAAATATCCATATTTGCAAATTTTACAATAGTTAAAATGCCATCGGATAGCCAAATGATTCTTTGAGCCTTTAGAAGTGAAAGCCATACTCAACAGTAGAAAGAAATTAAGATAGTGGTGACACAAACACATTCATACTATCAATCACAAAGACTATAGACACATCACAAACAACATTTCTCCAACAACCACTTAGAGAGCGATTTAATCGATATGGACCCAACTAATCCATATGGAGTCTAACAAATAACATGCATAGGTTTTTCTGGGTCCAAACCAAACATTTACTTGTTCTTTCCCAAGTACCTCCATTTTTGTTTTAAATACCAACGATAATTACTCAAACCCCAAATTTGGATATTATACCACTTTTCAAATCTCACCAATGTAACTAACAAGGACATCTCAATTTTAACTCCTCATGGAACTATGTCCAAACATAACCCACAATCTCAAAAATGGAAAATGGATATTCACACATGACTTCGTTACTGTCCAAGTAATATGTAACTTTGTTCAAATTAAAAAGAAAATATAAAATTCAATGACTTAGTTACTATCCAAGTCACATGTGACTTTGTTCAAATTAAAAAGAAAATATGAAATTCAATAAATTTATGGTAATTTATTTGAGGTTAATAAATACATCAAATGAAACTGAAATATAAAAAAGCATGACTCAAAATTGAAACGAAGAAAAGCATGAGAGCGCTTTTTGATTTCCAAGCTTTTCTAGAGCAATGTGGTGGACCAATTTTAAAAATTTCCCTCCACTTTTGAACAAAGAGGGGATTTTTCTATGTCTCATAAGTTTCACATTTTCTTTCGCCTCCTTCTCTATCTTTGATTGGTCTGGTCCGGTATGTCTCAATTTAGGTTACTATTGATTCATATATGTCAAATGAAACTCTAATCAAACAGAACCCAAAATATGAACCTATCTTGACACACAACGTCAAACAATGACTTAGTTATTGTCCATGTCATATGGGACTTTGTTCAAATTAAAAAGAAAATATAAATTCAAGAAATTTATGGTAATTTATTTGAGGCTAATAGATACATCACACAAAAGCAGAGATGGAAAGAAACATAAAAGAACAAAAGCAAAAGCAGAGATAGAAAGAAAATCACAAAAGAAGAAGCATAGATAGAAAGAAACATAAACACAAAAAAGCACAAAAACAGAGAAGAAAAGGATGAGAGCGCTTTTTGGATTTCCCATCTTTTTGAATGCAGTGTGGTGGACCAATTTAATTTTTTTTTCCTATGTCTCATCTATTCAACGACTGCTAAGGAGAGACCCCATGAGTCTGGTGTCCAAGTTTGAGGAGGGTCACACGCATCTCTTTATCTGCTATCCAACTAGGAGAGACTAGACTCGAGCTGGGTCATCCGGTATTCCAATGGATCTTGCGTGTCTCTCATCCCTTTGAAGCAAACCCTGTTCGGGATTCTCATT
>JZKD02S1679615.1:384171-398721 GCA_000966675.3 Picea glauca | reverse complement strand
TCATTTAAGAATACACACAAAAAACATGCACATGCATAAAAAACATATACATTTAAAATAAAAATGTTAACATCCTATCATCCAACAAAAACATCATATTATATGAAAAAAAAAAACAATTTAACAATATACCTTACAATTCAAAATAATTTTATGCACATCTCTCACATTATATAATTTTAAATTCAAAAACGAATTACAAACACATTGTCAATTTTATAGAATCATAATATAAATTAATAAAAAAGATTAATCATAATAAATTAACAAAAAAAGATTCACATGTATATTGTTAGGGGTTATTAAAAAATAGAAAGGATTTAACATACCACAAAAATTTATTGTTAATTGCCCCATAAAAGTTTTTTATTTAACATCCTACTTAAATTTCACATTAGGAGGTAATTTGAAAAATATATTTTTTTTTAACATCCCAGAAATTTAATATTAATTTAACATTGGACAGAGATTTTCCTTCACCTAATGTTTCTCATTGTACATTGTATCATTCTTAAGTTAATTTTAATTCAATCTATCAATATATGTTATCCAATGTACCCAATTTGCTAATAATCAAACAAAAAAATACCACAACAAACTTGGTTGTTAGGTCATACATTCAATCAAAGGAAAGTAAGGAAATGGGTAGTGAATGGCCACTTGCACCTTTCCTTCCCTTACCCTCTCCCCCACATGGCACCCTTCAACATGCAACAATAAATAGAATTAAGCGGAGTTAATAATTTCTCTCCTCTTCCCTAATCTCTTGATTGATTAGATTAAATCAAGTCAGTTTAAGAAGTTGGTTGAACATTATACATAACTCTAGTGTGTAATAGATACACCTATTGCGCTTCCTCAAGCAATAACCACCTGAGTTCCACACACAATAGTTTTCCTCTGCCCAAGGTTGGTTTTGGTTTATTACAACATTAAAAATTTAGAAAAATGGTCTACCTATCACAACCTACATCCAATTCTTCATGATAATTATGACTATTAAATAACAAATAACAAAATTTATAAACTAACAAAATAACAAATTTATAAACAATGAATCGTGAAAAACACTCATCATCCAAATATATATATTCCTCGCTTAATTCTCCTTACATGATTGCTTGAAATATTTAAATATTTGGTATGCTTTCCATAATATTTTACACCATGCAAATATTTTTCAAACTTTATAAAGAAAGTCAGAAATGCTATATCCATATCAATTTTGAATATATAATTATAGATTACAAGCTACAACCATGTCTCTATAAAGTCACAAATAGCAGTCTACATCTCTTTAACAAGTAAAGTCTCAATGCAATTCTCTGAAATAACAAAAACCCTAGAATGCTGCAATTGCTTACCGACCTCACCTATTCCCGAGAATGTTGCAGTTGTTTATCAATGTCACTAGTTCTATTTCCAATCATAGCCATCGAAATTTCCCTAGGGTTATGACAATTTGGGAAAAAATTGTAGTCTTGCACATAATTAGTCATTACTAAATTAGCTTCTCCTATATTCCCTTAATCCCTCTATTTTAATACAAAAAGGTTCTTTCAGGGAACAAGGTATAATCACCTGAAGGTTTAATTTCATTACCTTATCACTTGCGGATGTTTTTTGTAGTGATAAAGATTTATAGATAAAGAATTGTGTGTGCTTTGGAGGAATTATTCGGGGAATGAAAATGTCACTTTGGACATATGACTAGGTTATTTGAGAGAGAGATAGTAATATCTCAAGTATGAATTATGAAAAATGAAGTGAGGCTTGCCTCTATTTATAGCGGAAATCGAAGCTCACTTTATCCCAATTTACAATTAAATCCACTAATTTAGGTACAAACTCATGTTTTTACATTGAATTTAACAAAAATGATGACTTTTTCCCACATGCTAAATAATGACCAAAAATGACAAAATAGAGGAAATTTAAGGCCCCAAAGTCTTCTTCAAGAGTGGTCATTGGGTGAGCTGGCCTCCAAAGGCTAGGGCCTCATCTCCCATGGTGCCACATCATCCCACTAGTCCAAAAAAGTGTGGGGTACATCTTGCACAGCTCCACCAAGTGCAAGACCCAAGCCAAATAAAGCCTTTTAAGCTTGACATCATGCTCCAAAAGTGTAACGTTCTAGAATGGTGGGTGACACCATTAAAATTTCATCATCCTAGGCCTCTTCCTTTGGCCAATGACATCACCAAGTGTGCATCACTCATCATAAATTCCCTCCAACATGTGGGGCACAACATCCATCCTCTAGGATTTCATGCCCCCATGGAGATCCAAAGTGCCTTAGTACCTCCATGACTGATGTCACCAAACAAGATCCTACAAAGACAAACAAGGTAATCCCTCCAAGGGTCCATAAGTCATATGAATCATGCCAAATAAATCAATATTAATACAAGAGCCACCCAAAGAAGTACACTGGGTCCCCCCTTTAAAATTGAACACATGCTTAAAGAATGTATGAAATTTAAATATGGGAGGGTTATCAAAAGGTCTTATTGGGTAGACCACTTCCCCAAGTAGAGGAGTGTTTCCCAAGTGAACCCTGTCTAGGTCATGTGATGAATGTGAGGTGGATGAGGGGAGAAATTTTAGGCATGTGATCATTGACATGCAAGGGTCTCATATGGTCTCATTCCCATGGGTTCATTTGTATAGGGTTTGTTGCATCCCTGAGATACCTTTCATTTGGGGTGCAAACTTTTTCCAATCCCTACAATTTCCTTTTTCTTTATTTTCTTTAGATAGTTCGCAAATCCCCTTTAAAAGGTTTCTTTATTTTGTGCATTAAATGTGTTCCCTTTCAAGTGGGATACTTGTAATTCCTTTTCAAATAGGTGAGGTGTTCATTCACACTAAGGACTTAGGTAGAGCACCTAGAAAGGTAGAGCTCAAGTTTTGGACTACGGATTTTGTGTCCCTTTGTATCTCTGCCACTCTATTTTTATCGTGGTTTCTATTTATTTTTATTTATTTATTGATTCCAGTTGCAATAACCTCTAGTCCTTCAGCCCCTTTTTCTCATAAGAGGATGAGGTATAAGCCATTTTTGGGATACATGTAACCCCAAAACCCAAAAGATGAGGATACAGAGAGGAATGAAGATGGAAAGTGAAGAAAGATGGTCAGGAATGGAATGATGGCCCATCAAGATGGACCCCCAATAGTACCCATTTCTCTGGGGGTGGTGAACTTACTAGAAACCCCAAGATAACCACTAAGGTGAAAAATGGTAAAAAGAATAACTTCCAAGCAAATGTTTCAAAATAAAAAAGAAGCCTTTGAAACTTATCCAAATTCCCAAGTACTAAAATGACACTTACCATGAAACTTGACTAGTTACCTCATGAAGCAAGACTTGTCACCCTCTATGGATCAAGTCAATGTGGTGGATATTGTTATATTGTTGATGATGATGGTGAAGCATGGTGAAGAAGAGGGGATCTATGGAATGTGTTATCTATCCATCTCTCAGCACTCCATGTCTATAACATGTGGGCCTCAATACATAATCTCCTTAGTTACCCCTAATTTGGGGGGGTGTAACAAGAACACTAGAGTAAAGTGGGATAACATGAGGGATTATATAGTAGTGAATGGGATTCCATTCCTTGAGTTGTGCATGGATGAGGGGAAAGAGAGGTTGGTGAGTGGGATGGATGTAGTAAAAATGGTTTGGAATGATGATCTCTTAGTTGTAATAATTTAGATTTGGGCTAAGTGAGGAAAACCAGAGCCATAGCCAACAAATTTTTCCTTGTTGTTTCTCGACACAAGGGTGGTACCTACATGGGTTGGTGCCTATGGCTGGGAGGAAAAATTCTCCCATGGATCTATTTTCCCAAGTGCACACCTCTAACAAATAATTGATTTGTTCTATATTACTATTTGTTAATGAATGTTTGTGGGTATTGTCGTAAATGATAATCTCGTGCTTTATTGGGAAATACATAAGTCTAGAAATTAATATTGGATTAGGGATGAAATTATGGGTTGCATGGTACTTATTTATATGCAGATTGTAAAGGTTGTTACAACAATATTTATAATGCAGAGGTTATAATTATATCAATATTTTGCAAATTAATCTTCAACTATGTACAATGGATATAATGTGCATCGTGGGTATCTCAAAAGAGGCTAGAATCATGAAGGATATATAATTGTTTTTATCGGAAAGTGATTGTACATCTATGTTATTGAAAATTCCCATGTATCAATTGCTAATATTCCATGTTTAATCATATAACATTGTATATTTTGCAAAATTGTTGAATCTATACATGTGTATTAAATGATATTGTTATGGGCAATTTTTTTTTTTGCTAGTTTTCCCGTGACTTGTAGGACTAGCCTGTGGTTGAGAAATCGTGAATCAGGGGCATTTAAGCCATTAAAATCAATCAAGGATCACACTTGACCTGAGCCATACAAACCCTTAACATGGATAGATTTTTTATCCCCACAGGTTTCGAACTGGTGACTTAACATCACAGAGTGCCTTAACAACACACTTCGTCACCGACTATCCTACACCTCGAGGACTTGTTATGGGAAATGTTATGTTCACTATTATATTATCATTTCCTATAAATTATATGTTTTAACATTGATTTGAACTTGATTAGGAAAATGTGTACAATAGCATATGGTATCAACGTAATTTTGTAGTCTTTTGGAGTACCTCGTCGCATCAACAAGCATTTAGAGGGGACTAGGTATATTACACTAGTACTACTTTTAATATTGAATGGCCATAAAAGGGATATCTACCTCTTCTATCATGTGGCCATATAACATAGGCTTGTATATGGACAATATACAACATGTATTTATTTGTGAAACAAGATTGGAACAAGGGCATCATCCCAAATATAATTTTAATATAAAAGGGTCCAAGATAAACTTTCTAAATTGAGGTGAAGAACATTCAACAAACATAGATAACCCCAACTATTGATAAAACTTGTTCACTATCGAGTGATGAAGACTATCATCTAAAAATAAACACAACCTTAGGAACAATAGATCAGTTAAGGGCTAGTGGCATGCAAACAATTTCCCTAGTATCCTCATTAGTCATACCATCATTAGGATCATATTATTAAATATTTTAATAGAATGGGTTACAATATATAGTGCATCTTCTCTCATCCAAGATACTCTAATATAGAAAAATATTTATCTTACCTTCTATTGACGGGCGAAATTAACCGCTCGTCAACTGGAGGAGTGAATCCGGTCTGGGGTTGTCTACTTAACCCAAGCCGTTTGGATTAATCCACTCATATGGGTTTAGCGGCTTCGTTGGCCGATATAAGTCCACAGAAAGTGAAAAACAAAACTACAGAAAATAACTTAATGAAAAACACTTGCTGGAAACTGTATACAAATCTAATATATACTTACGGTTCACTAACTAATATTTACAAAATAGCTCTACTTATTATATATACAATATGATTATATCTCTGATATATGTATAACATTTATAGAATGCAAATTTTGATCGAAATCTACGAAAATCAAATATGAATTGATTTATGACAGCAAAACTATCATTCAGTCTTTTTTGATTATTTTTTATAACGTTTATAAACGAGAAATGCAACAGGAAACTGTCTAATTAAAAATAGAGATGAATAGTAAAATGTGTTTAGATTACATGAAATTTCTATATTAATTAAACTAATAAAATAAAACTAGCAAACTAACCTATAATCACATCTCCTATTCGTCCTGTGCATAGCATCTAATTTTGTTGTTTGATGAGGCCAACCCGCACCAGATCTTACCAATGCTTCTCGTAAACGCGAAGCAGTAATGATTGAATGCTAATGAAAGAACATGTCAGAGATGTAGCAACAACAATTTTATAATTTGACAAATGATCACATTAAGATAAATTTGGCTGTAAAAATTTGCATATAACTGCTCATTGAATAAAGAAGATTAACCTTCTAATTATCAAATTTGAATAGAGTAATTGTTGTATATAATATGAGGGACATAAAACAAGGACATCATATAAATCCCATCACATCAATCTGTAATAAACCATGATATCTAAAGTAGTCACAATTTAATTACAAATCAAAATGACCAAAACTTGAACAAAAATATGATATATCGAAGCTAAAGTTGTATCAATATCAACTTCCATTCAAGTCTGTCAATCATAAATCCATAGTTTCTTCTCCCAGGCAACGATGGTTCTTAGTTTACAAAAAAATACATTTATAAAGGTCACAGGATCAAAACATTTCCTATGGAAATCATCTGATTTGTCCCAAAAAAGTGGGGGATGCAACCTCCTAGATTCTACTTGTTATCAAAACTAACAGCCTATTCTAAAACAACATAAAGAAATAACATGATGAGAGATGCCACCAGTGGTTCAAATCTTCTTTAAAAATTGTAGGTACCTGAAAGAATAAAATATTTCAGATTGAATTTTTGGTTATAAAAGCAAGAAATTCGAATTTTAGTAACTAGCTACAAAATCTCATGATTTTGTAGCTAGTTATAATTATAACCAGAATCGTATTTTATTAAATCAATCAAAACAGACTAGATGTAATCTGTGCAAACAAATCATTTATTCTAAATAATAAAAAAAGGACAAAATCCTCCTAAACTTATATTTTAACAATCATATCTCAGATTGAGGGATTCGACTTAATCAAGAAATCTTTGAATTCACAATGGCAGTCGTTGCTTCCACGTTCTTAAAAACAACAGGCCCTGTGGTTTTTTGTCGTTTATCTTTGGTTTGGGATACGGATTGTAGTATTCCATTCTCTTTCGTTAGCAAATTCACCTGGTCTTCCAAGGATTTGATCTGAGAATAAAGTAAAGGCACGTCTCTGTAATACCTATCGAGCCATGACTGACATTCGTTACATTGCGGTTGAATAGATTGGGTATTAGCAGTGACGATATTAACAGGTGAGGAATTTTCAATCTGACCTGTAGATTCACTGTTGAGTTTGATTCCAGGGAAGTCAAGGTTGTCTGTAAGACACGATGGAAGGTTTGTAACATAATCATATGGTTTACCATAGCAAATTCCATACGAATATGGATATTCTTCAGTTAGAAACCTTTCAATTTTCGAATTAGAATCCTCGCTTAACATAATTTCTTTTTGGTTTGCACAGGGCTTAGGTTTATTTCAGGCACATCGTGAAACCCAACGTGTGACCCTTTTACCCTTATAATTGATATCAATATTACATTCACACTTTTTCTTTGTGGATTTTTTAATAGACTTAACACTACCTTTGGGATACGAATATGGTAGAGTGTCGGGTTGGGTAGTGTTCAGATAGGTTGAGGGTTCCACACAGGGAGAGAGCGAAGGAGGAGGGATGGTAGGCTTGACGAGGGTTTCTATGATGACAGACTTGTCAACCTGTCCTATTTCACTACTAGCAAAACCATTTCTTAACAGGAAGGCATCCCAACAATCACCCTTTAATTTCAACTGATGAACAATAATAATCTTGATCAAACAATGGTGGAATAGTCTAGAATCAGATTTCTGCCTTTTAAAACACTTTTCCATTTTGTATAATCTTCGAAGGAGAAAATAGGGCATGTTTAGGGGAAAATCGATAAAACTCATGAGCAACTATAAGTGATATAAGAAAACCAAACCATATCTCCCCTCATAGGTAACAAACTATTTAACAATAGCTAACAGATCATGCCATCTAGGTTTTAGAGCTGTAACGGGCATACCTTTGTCGCAGCTGGTAATCTTCCTTGAGGTGAACAACAATGACCAGGGAACCTCTTCAACCTTTGAGTTTTTAAACCACTTTTGTCCCATGGCCAGTAGACCAGTGGCTTGGCTAATAAAATATTCGTTTAATTCAAGCTGGACATATCCAATTTTAGCTTTGCAACCATCAAATGTTAGCGCGAATTCTTGAGCAACTGTTAAATTAAAATCCTCGAACTTTTTAACAAAGACATGCCAGCCATTCCTCTCTAAGTATTCTAGGGAATTATCAAACAATAACAATGTCTGGACACTGTTAGGCTCAATTCTCACTATAGGGGCCATGGCTAACAGCACGAAACTGACAGGGGATTCAGCGATAGGGTTTGACAGAACAAGCACAGAGCCATTGTCCTGAGCTTCCCCAACACAATGCGAAAAGAGCTCGAAATGGTAGGCAGGAACGTTAATAGCTATGTGTGTGAGGAAAATTGTATAGATCGAGGCCATACAAAAACATCATACCACACTGTACTTGGAATGACACCTTGGTGTAATGGTACACATAAAAATCATAACAATTGAAAACCATCGTATGCATATCCACAATTTAATAAAATCAACATGTCAAATAAACAATTGAATCAAAGATTTTATAAGTCAAAAACCCTATTAACATTAGTCGAATGCTAAACGGGTGGTGGTTTAATACACATGTAACCAAGGTGTGTTCGAGACCAAGGGGTGATAACCATGGAAACAACCATGTTCATAACAAAATAAGACAAATCGACGATAAATCATATGAACATTAACCCTTTGATGAAATCAAACATGAATTACGGCTGTAAGTTTTCATCTTGCAGTCATGAAAATGAAATCGAAATGTAGGCACGTAAAAAGCGACGAGTAACAAGCGTTGTTTAATGAAAAAGATTGTGACGAGTGACGAGAATTTAAAAACCCTGTGTAGGCAGCTTGTAAAAATAGAGATTAATATGGCTGCCAACAATGGCGACACACTGGTAGAAGCAGTTATATCTGCCAAATGAACAAGTCTAGATTAGGATAATAAAAAAAACTTCAACTTGAAAACAACCAATAAACTGTTTGAACATCATTATCAATCATAACAAATTCTAGTTTCAGATTGCTTATTATTTTAAAAGATGAAAACTAATGACAATCTCGACAAAAGAGAGTCACGATGTTAAGGTTAAAATCTTCAATATTGTTGACAGAGTTGTTGTTGCCAGCAGGCATCCATAGCCTTGACAGGGATGCCATTTAACCCACTCCGATATCTGTATCCTGCCAAGAAGTTTTAGATCAGAATGAAGGACATTTAAGGTCAAAAGATTTCATATCTGAGAATTTTCATATACTTGACATTGCTTCACTACCAGCGGGCCTATTCAGTACCCTGAGGAAGTTGTCTTGGCATCATGCATGCATTTACCCACTGCCAGCAGACTTGTTCAGTATCCCAGCGGGTTTACAAGCACTTCCCACAACTCTCTGAATATTTATTTAGTTTTAAAGATATTTAATAGAGCAGGGTGATGCTAAAAATCCTGATATTTTGGACATGTTTTAATAAATTACAGACCTTGAGAGAATTTTTTAACTGTCCTTCATTAAGATCTAGAGATAGTTTGTTTATAAACCGACCTTCGAAGGCGGGGAGACATCTCTGAGTTGTTCTCTTAAGGAACAGGGACAGTGTAAGAAGAAATTTCTATGAATGATCATGAAAAGCTTCAGTTATATATTGAAATCAAGAAACGCTTTTCAAACCACAAGCTTTCTTTAACAAGGTTGCAAACTTCAGAAAAAATATCATAATTGATGTTTCAACAATCTTCAGTAGTCATTTCAGAGGAGAAATTTTTCTGTTCTTTTTGTCTGAAACAGTTCATGATGTAGGTATGTGTGTTTCAAAATAAAAACTGGTAAGCATAAGGGAAGAATCAAAGAAAAACAGCAAAGAAAAACAAAAAGCAAGCAAAACAAAAATATTTGCACAGTGTACATGGGAGTGTCATTAGGTGAAATACCTTTTTAGAGCTTGGACATTCACCGGATAGGTGTCTGGCTGTCCCTCTAAATTCTGTAGTCAGAAGGAGCTGAGACCTAATTTCTCAACAATCAAGAATATTCCTAGCCATAAGTTTTGAAACTTTGTATGCTCTCCTTTTCCTTCATGCAGTTTGTCCCATTTTAGGACAAGGTCACCTACCTCAAAATTTCTGTCAGAGGCAGAATTGGAATCAAACCAGATTTTAACCACGAGTTGATGTAGATCCAATTTCCATTTCTCTTGAGCCCTCACTTCTTCTAATTTTAACAAAGTGTTAATTCGATTCTCCAAAGGGGGACATTCCTCTTCTTGTATTTTTTGCGATAGCTGCAATGAGGGAAGGAGAATATGTGGTGGCAGAATTACCTCTCTACCATAAATGAGAAAGAAAGGTGAGTTACCCACAACAGTTTTTGGGGTCACTTTATCATCCCAGATTGCGTTTAACAGTGCATTATGCCAATTTTTATGGTTTTCAGAGACCGTTCTCTTGATAATTTTGATCAAATTTTTATTAGTTGATTCTTCCAATCCATTGCCTTAAGGGTAATAGTTGGCAGCATATTTTAGTTTAATTCCTTTTTCTAGAGCGAAATCACTCATCTTAAGAGATGACAAATAGGAAGCGTTATCAAATACTAGGCAGTCAGGGATACCAAAACAAGTAATAATATTTGAATTCAAAAAGGCTATTACCTAACTAGTATTTACAACTTTTAATGGGGCAACTTCAGACCACCTGGTGAAGTAATCCGTGGCTGTTATGATAAACTTATGCTGCTATGAGGATGGCAAATTAATTGGTCCTATAATATCAATACCCCACTGCTAAAAAGGGGAGTCTACTGAAATGGGCTGCAGAGGGAAGGCTGGTTTCTGTATCCGTCTGGATGCTTTCTGACAAATTACACACTTGCAACACAAAGCATGAGTATCTTTAAAAAGTGTGGGCTAGTAGTAACCTACTCTTAATACTTTATGGGCAGTGGTATCTCCACCAAAATTCCCACCAGCTTCTCCCGTGTGCAATTCCAATAAGACCTTTTCTGCTTCATCTTTCTCAAGACAACGCATTAGTACTCCATAAAATTTTTGACAAAATAGAATACCATTAATCAGCTGAAAGGAAGCATATTTTAATCTTAGCTCTCTTCTTTTTGTGGGATCCAAGTGACGGGGAGATGACCCATGTTCAAGACAAAATTTTATATCATCATACCAAGGACTAACAGGGTTTTGTGCACAACAGATTAAATTTTGGTAATGTTGTCCTGGATTGGACATATCATTTTCCTCTTGCTGTCTTGTAGCTAAGTCGGCGACTAACTTGCATAACCCTTGACCTCTCACTATTTGTGTTGGGGTGATATCTATGTCATACTCTTGCAAGGATGTGACCCAGTTTGCCCTCTTTTTGCTTAGTTCTTTCTGTACTAATAGGTTTATGATGGCTAGGTAAGGGATAATGATTTTTGTCCTAGATTTCAAAAGATAAGATAGGAAGTGCTTTACTTCTTTAAAAACAGCATAGGCTTGCTGATCTACTACTGGGTAATTAAGTTCTATGCCTTTGAAGGCTGAGCTCATAAAGGAAATTGGGACTTCATTGTTTTCAGCGTTCTTTTGAGTTAGGATAGCGGTGTAAGAACGGTCAGAAGCGAATGTGTAGAGAGTGAAGTCTTGCGAAAAGTCGGGGCTCATCAGAGAAGGAGTGTCTATTATGGCCTTTTTTTATTGAATTAAAAGCATGGTTTTCTAAACGTCCCCAATGGTATTGTACGTCCTTTTTTATTAGGTTTTGTAATGGTCTCACCACTTCTGAGAAGCTGGGGACGAATCTCCTGACAAAGTTTATCTGACCTAAGAAAGATTGCATAGACTTTTTTTATGAGGAAGGGGGGAGTTTCGAAATGAATTTAGTTCTTTCAGGGTCAATAATCATCCCTTTGCTTGATACAATAAATCCTAAGAGCTTACCTTGTTCTACTGCGAAGATAGATTTTTTAGGATTCAAAGAAATGTCGTACTTACAACATCGCTGTAGAACGGATCTTAAATGAGCTAGATGATCTGCTTTGTTTTTTGAGAAGATAGTAACGTCATCCAGGTAAACTATGACATATTGATTGATTAATCCTTGGAAAGTGATGTCCATCACTCTCTGGAAAGTGGCACCAACATTTATGAGTCCAAAGGGCATATTTCTATAAGCGTAAGTACCCCATGGAGTGCGGAAGGTGGTTTTAAGTTGGTCTGGAGGGGACATCAGGACTTGGTTATACCCTGAAAAACCATCCAATAAGGATAATATTTCAGAACCAGATACCTGTTGAAGGATCTGTTCCATAGGTGGGACAGGGTAGTTGTCTTTATCAGACACTCGATTAAGATTTCAGAAATCGACACATAGTCGAATTTCACCACTCTTCTTCTGGACAGGGACAAGATTAGAGACCCATTGCGTGTGCCTAACTGGGAAGATTATCTTAGCGTTCATGAGTTTATTTAATTCCTTCTTGATAGTTGGTTCGAGTTTTGGATGCATTTTCCTTAACTTTTGTTGAAAATGTAAGGTTTGGGGTTTCATAGGAATAATTTGTTGTATGATGTTAAGATCAAAGGTTTTTAGGTCGTTGTACATCCAAGCAAAAAAATCTTTGAATTCCTTAAACAATTTAATAAACACTTCTTTTTCTTGTTCAAAACATCCTACCCCTAAATTAATGCACTTTGGATTGTCTTTAGTTCCCAAGTTTACTTTTTCATATGTTAAAGAGGAACTATTTGTTTTATAGTTCACTGATTTTTTGAACTTGTCCTGAAGATCATAAATTTTTTCTAATCTAACTACAGATTTAGGGATAGAATTTACCATGTCTGATGAAGATTTAGGAGATCTCAGATCTGGTATTACCGTGAAGTCACAAAGATTTTCGTCATGAGTACCTTAATCAATTATTGTGCCCTGGAAAGTTTCTTCCATATGCAGGAAACTTATAATATGTTGATCGTCATCGAAGACTCTCCATTTCGTGATGTTGTCGGGGACGGATGGTCTGAACAACAGTTCAACGGAGAATGCATTCGGAGATAAGCCTTCTGCAGGAAAGAGTTTCGAAGCTACATTAGCTAACAAGTCGGCTTTCGAATTATTCAATCTAGGAATAGAATTTATGTTAAATGCATAAAACTTATTCATCAAATTCCATACCTCATATTGGTAGCTTTTAAGGTGCGGAGATAAACAGTGGATATAATTTTTTACCTATCTAACCACAATTTCCAAA
Source organism: Picea glauca (assembly GCA_000966675.3). Taxonomy (NCBI): domain Eukaryota; kingdom Viridiplantae; phylum Streptophyta; class Pinopsida; order Pinales; family Pinaceae; genus Picea; species Picea glauca. The sequence goes on along the minus strand of JZKD02S1679615.1, from coordinate 385,616 downwards.
TCGCCAAAAACAGTCAAATTTTGAACGTTCATATCTAATGCTTTCCTGAGGCCTTGCAATAAAGCCTCATATTCTGATGTTTTGTTTGTACATTCAAACTCTAACCTGCACGCAATCAGGGTTTTGTTACATGTTGGATCAATAATCACGCAGTTCGCACCAACTCCTTCCTTGGATTTTGACCTATCAAAGTGAAGAGACCATATTTGATTTTTTTTCAGGTGCATGTGACCATTGGGTAGAAGCTGCCAATTGCATATATGTCAAAATTTAAGACTGTTGTTCAGGGTTAGTGATAGCAGAAGTTTCAGCCATGAAATTTTTGAAAAAGGTATCCTTCCCTTGTATTTAGGGTGAATCGGTAGAAGGTGTAAATGGATCATTGGGATAATTTAAATATGTCACTATGAACTTTAGGTAACGTTCACGATTTACCTTGATTCTGTTGGGCTTTCCATTCTCGGGCAGCCACAAGTGAGACCAATCTGTCGCAAAATAGCCGTGTAGTTGTTCTGACCAGTCTCTGCTTAAAAACAAACTATAAACTTCTGGGATATCTATGACAATAATATCAATCACTTGATGAACTTAGGGTTGGACGACAATCTTATAAGCACATTTCTCAATTTGCCTATAAATTTAACACCAGTTCGATCAAGCTGGATGATCTTCAAGGTGGATGGTTGAACTTCAGCATTAGTCTTCTGACACACAGACCATGGCATTACGTTAGATGACGCTCCTGAATCTACCATACAATTGTGCATGTTCCTATTGAAGATTTCAAAAGTTAACAAAAATGGAGGGACATTTCTATGAGTACTAATGGTAGAAGCTTGTTGCTTTTTACTCATAGCCTCTAAAGCTAATTTATCTACATTTGTTACATTATTTACAGGAAGGTCTCTTTTCTCGTGAGAATCAGAAGTAGTCTTAGCGGATGGCTTCTGAGGAACTTTGGGGTTGTTATGAAAACCTTTGTTACTACTTGGATTGCCATTTTTGCTGTTCTCCGCAATATTCTGTAGCATTTTTTGTAGAAGAAATGGGAATTTTAATAATTCATAAACATAAATATTAGCCCTTAAATTGTTTAGATCTTCAACCAAATCATAAGCTAATCTTGGGTTTGCATAATTATGTTTAGTCTCAGTTGATTTAGACTATTTTGGGGGCAAAGTCATAGGGATTTCAGAAGAAGGCTTGTTTGTTATCTTACTCCTAGTATTGTAAGGATGTACTGTTTCAAAATTAGCTTGAAAAATACTATCCGAGAAATGTCCAAAAATGTTCGGAGAAGATTCATCTTCTTCTGCTGTTTCTTTTTCAACTACTTCCTCAGGGATCTCAGGAGGCATCAAGTTATCTTGTGCTTCTAGAATCGTTTGAATAGTGAATTGCAGGCTTTCTAGATTTAGGCCTTCAGTATTTGAATTAGGTCGGTT
>JZKD02S1679615.1:309227-330287 GCA_000966675.3 Picea glauca | reverse complement strand
TGTGTCTGAGAAAGGGAGTTGAGAAGTCCATTGTATAATTGGTAATATCAGGAGGCTCCGCTCACACCGGAGTTAATCACGAGGTCGCGTGAAGTTAGTTGAAGGGATATCCCCTAGATACTCGCTTAGCGTCATAGATATTTCTGTGTATTTATTCATATCTGGGGATCTTGCTAGTGCCCATACCTCTGTGAGAGGCGGTGCTTTCAAGGTTTCCGGCTTTGCTACCCTGCCCATACGGTGATCCAGACTTACGACTGCTCGCCTGTGCATCGGTTATACAATGGTTTATTAGTTGCTTAACTTAGGTATCTCATAGGTTACTTGTAGGGTTATTCTGCTTGTACCCTGGGTCAGATAGGGGTCGGACAGCACACAGCCTTTATGGAGGATTACCTCTCCATGGGGGTCTGACCGACTGGTTGTTAAGCCGACGAGGGCCCCTATAACTGATTATGTTACCTCCAAACTTTAGCGGGGAGTCACAGGTCCCTTTTGGACGAGACATACCTTCTTTAGCGAGGGAGTCCACTCAACCACTTTAGCCCGTTTGCATGCATATTGGCCATTTGATTTTTTGGTATGATCTTTGACTACTAATCGGCCTTAGGATATTTGTTTTATTTTGTAGAGTCATAATTCATCGTGGAGTCGGACCAAAATCCCCATCGGTCCCATCGGTTGTTATAGTGACCACCAGATTTTGATTTCTTGCCTTCTAAAAGGCGTAAAGTTATTAGGCATGGTACACATACATCCATCTTTCAGACTTTTGGTTCCACAAAGATGATTACTGAATCTAGTCTTCAGAACACTAGGAGCTCTTCGACTCCCATACCCACTATAGTTAATGGCACCCCTTCGACTCCTGCAACCACGACAGTTGCAGCATCGGAGGCACATATCAGTACTATGGCTCAACCTGTAGTTAATGCTTCATCGCTAACCTCGAACCCTTTTGGGGGTCTTGGTCATTCATTGGGTTACAATGTTCAATCCATCCCTATGGATTCTAGTCCATTTTCTTATGGTATGCCTAACTTCACTTCGTAGTTCTGCCATCCTATCTACTAGCCCTAACACTAGCATTCGACTTGGGGGCACTACACCTCCTTACACTCCATTTGCGTTTGGTGGTTCTCATATCCCTCAAATGAATCCTAATATAGGAAGTGTCCTTTCTTTTAACCTCGGGTCTAATCCTTTTATGGCTGGATGGAACAACCAACCTGGTGGACAAGTTCCGTCCTATATCCCTACCTCCTCAGTGTCGATTTTGACCAATACTTTTGGCATGATGAATCCACTTCAATCCTTTGGGTTCCCACCTAGAGGAGGTCAGTCTTACCCTTTGGGAAACCCCCAACCCAGATCCAATCTAGTTCGAGGCAATTTTCATAACCCCCAACTCTGATCTAACCCGGTTGGGGGCAATTTTTATAATCCTCAACAGAACATTCCTACTGGAATGATGCCCAACCCACCTTATATGAATCAACTCGGAGGAGGGCCTTGTAATCCCGTACAGGGCTATGGTTCTTACCAGAATCCTGGATGGGCTGCAGTTCCACACGCACAATATTTCGCGGGAGGTTGGGGCGAGATGTGGCAACCCCGTCTCCTTTTTTTGGCCACGCTTAATTTTCCAGATTTGTCTAAGTTAATGAACGAACTTGTGAGTCATGATCCTACATGGCCCCCCATCCCCACCAAACTTTCTTTGGACATCCCAAAGTTTGAAGGAAAGAATGGAGAGGACCCTGGTGATCACGTCACTACGTTTCACCTTTGGTGCTCGTTGAATTCCCTTAATGACAATTCTATTAGATTATGATTGTTTCAATGCACTCTCATTGGAGTTGTTTCACAATGGTATATTGAGCTACCTATGGGGACATATGGGTCATTTAATCAGTTGGTCATTGTCTTTCTTAACCACTTTTAGTTGCCCATTCGTTATCATGCTGGCCTCGAACTTTTGTCGACTTTAGGCCAGGATACCACCACTCATATCTTGGATCATATCTAGGAGAGGCGTAGAAGAAAGAGGTTGATTAAGACTCCTATACCCCCGTCCTTTCTTTTAGAATGGTTCCTTAAGTCTTTGCATGCTCCTATATCGAAGGACGTTGCTACTTCCGTGGTCACCACTGAAGAAGAAGTTATCTTTAGAGCCCAACAATTAGATTTGATATATGCTCCATCTGGGATGTTATATCACATGCTTCCAGATGCACCACAGTCAAGTTATGACCCTAGGCAAAAACCCGGATCTCATGCCAATGAAATTGTAGGCTTCGCCAATGTAAAATCTGCAGACTCAGTGACAAGCCACTTGAATACTTTCTCTCTAAACCAATCTACTGGAGGGCCAACTTCATCTGTGTCTTCCAATCCCACTTAGTCGATGGATGTACATTCTGTGCAATCATCGAAAAACCCAAATGGTGACCTGCAACCAGGAGGGAATAAAAGGAAAGGTCAAAATAATCGTAAGGGTGAGAAAAATGGTAATAAACCCAAGGACAATGATAATAAGGTGAATTTTCCTTGTAAACTTTGTAGCGATGACCACATTACGCATTTATGCCCCAAACTTGTGGAAGCTGCGAGGCTTTTGAATCTATCGCCCACCGTGGGGACAAATCCATTCCCGCATAACCAACACTTAGCCTCGAGCTCTTCCAATGATGGAAATGGGGCCAGTGGGAGTCAAAACCCACCGTCGCAAGATGACGACCGTGTATGTATCAATATCGTCGATGCGAAAATTGATGTATCCATTTGATCTCAAGATTATAGCTCTTCACAATCTAATTCTGGTCTAGAAGCTCCCCCTCCTCCTCTGAAGATGAACTTACAGATGGAGAAACCATAACCACTTCCTCGTACTCTGAAAGGAGTACTTAAGCACTCTACCCACAATCCTAATGCTAGAGCCGCCCATAACTACTCTATTGTTGAGGACCTGGGCCAAACCCCTTTTGCGATGTCAGCTTTGGAGGTACTCCAGATGTGTCCTTCACAGAGGAATGCCTTACTCTCTGCTTTAGGAGCTCTAGAACCCAATGGCTCAAAAGCTATCAAGTTTGATGTCACAGATGTGAAGCCTCGCTTACCTTACCATGTGGCTTTTTGAATCCACGTGGAGTATTCCAAGTATACCATCAAACGTGCAGTTGTTGATGAAGGTGCTGACACCTACATTATGTCCCTGGTCTGTTGGAAAGCTCTCGGTTCTTCGACTCTTCCTAAGTCATTGAACATGTTGACTGCAGGTGATGGTCATTGCTTCCACCCTCACAGTATTCTCTTTGCCTTTATGGTCTAGTTAGGTGGGAAGACGGTAGAGGTGGAGGTAGAGGTAGTTAATGCACCTCTTGATTATAACCCATTACTAGGTCGTAATTGGACCTATGCTATGGTTGTTGTCATATCGTTCATCTTCCGTATGCTTTGTTTTCCTCATCAAGGGAAGATCGTGACAATCGACCATTTATCCTTTGGGTACTCTAGTCCTAATGCATCTATTGGATCGTCTATCCCTGTGATCGACAATTCTCAGTCAACAACTGAGAATATCGGTTTCGGAATGTATTCTTCCCTTATGGGTACTTTCGAATTCTTGGCACCGAATCACCACGTTTACGCCATGTCTAGTAGGCTTTCTTCGGTAGGGAGGTCCATTCCTTTCCACACTTCCTATTTTAGTGATCCATGGACCCTACCTTCCTTGAATTCATCGTGTGAACATCAGTCGCATGCTAGCATGTCCATGCCACTATCGGCAACAAAGATTGTGTATCAAGTTGTTCTTGACTCTTCCGCCGATCCCGATCTTGTTACCTCGCCAACGGACAAGGATGATCCTATTCTTAGGCCTGTATGGGCCACATCGTTGTCTTGTTCACATGATTTCCTAGATGAGACTTTGCCTTTGGACAAAGCCATCCTCAAAGCCATGAATGGTTCTGATAGACCTTGGGATGATATGCATCATTGATCTTATTTTCTTCCAAGTCTTGAAAGAATCGAAAAACATGACTATCGGTCTACTTTGAGTGAGATAGTCAGTCACGTTGTAGTTCCACTTGATACACACAACATTTATGTCGAAGGAAACATGGAGAGTATTTCTCCTCCCGTCTCGATCGATATCTCTCGTACCCCTGGTAAGGTTGAAAACATAAATATTGGTGCGTATTGTTTGCCAGAAGAAATTCTGATATACACCAAACTCTTCAAAGAATTTTGAGATGTATTTACTTGGTCATGTGAAGAGATTCCAAGGATCGATCCTCATATTGTTGAACATGAGATTAGAACTTATCCGGATGCTAAACCTATTCAACAATGTCTTAGAGCTGTGAATCCTAGGAAGGCCCCCCTGCTATTAAGGCAGAGGTGGAGAAGATACTTAATGTTGGCTTCATCTACCCAGTTCCTTGACTGAATGGGTATCCAACCCCATTCCTGTGAATAAAAAGAAAGGAACCATTTGTGTATGTATGGACTTTCGCGACTTGAACAAGGCTTGTCCTAAAGATAACTTTCCCACACCTTTCATCGATCAGATTCTCGACGAGTGTGGGGGAAGCAAGATATTTTCTTTTATGGATGAATTTTCAGGGTATAACCAAATCCAAATCAAACCTAAGGACCAACACAAGATGAGATTTATTTGTCCTTGGGGTACTTTTGCATAATGGAGAATGTCTTTCAGTCTTAAAAACCCCGAACCAACCTTCCAATGTGCCATGACTTTCACTTTTCATGATCTTAAGCACATAGTCGAAGCCTACCTTGATGATCTTCCTGCTCACTCTCGCAAGAGAGTGGACCATGTTAGGCACCTTAGGCTCATTTTTGAAAGATGTCGCTACTATAGAATCTGGTTGAACTCTCACAAATGCATCTTTTGTGTTAGTTCTGGTCGTTTTTTGGGATTTTTAGTTTCCAAGACCGGGATCATGGTAGATCTACTTAAGGTTGAGGCAATACCTCAATTGCCTCCCCCGCGCACGATTAGACAACTTCAAGGTTTACAGGGGAAAGATAACTTTCTACGTTGGTTCATAGTGTGTCATGCCAATATCACTAAGGGTTTCATGCACCTCTTGAAGAAAAACACCCCTTTTATCTGGGATGAGTGAGCTCATGAGTCTTTCGATACTTTGAAGAAAGGCTTGGTATCGACCCCTCTGCTGAAGTCTCCTGATTACAATAGAGATTACTTGCTTTATATCACCGCGTTTGAGGAGACGATTGGTATGGTTCTAGTTCAAGAGGATGATGAGCTCCATGAGCATGCCATCTACTATCTTAGTCAAAACTTAGTCGGTCCTGAGCTTAATTACTCTCACGTTGAAAAACTAGTTTTGGTTGTCTTTCATGCAGTCCAACGTTTACATTACTATATATTGCTTTACAAGACTACTATGTTTGTTGATGTCAATCCGCTTCAATACGTCCTTACCAGGCATATCATAGTGGGGGAATATAATAAATGGATTGTCATTTTACAAGAGTTTTATCTCGACTTCGTTTCAGCAAAGTTCAAGAAATCACTAGTCTTCTTAGAGTTAATATCCAATTTTCCACGATTAGATGAGGATGTTGTCCATGTTGATTCATTTGCGGATGAACACATTTTCCTTGTCTCGTCGTTTGACCCTTGATATGGAGACATTTTTTCTATCTTCAGACCTTGAAGTTCTCAAAACAACTTTCGCGAGATGATCGACGACGTATTAGATACCAAGCTAAGAAGTATACCATCATAGGTGACACTTTGTATTGTCGATGAATAGATGATATCTTATGTCGTTTAACTCATGAAGAGGTCGAGTAAGTCCTAAACAATTTCCACAAAGGGGCTTGTGGTGGTCACCTATATGGGCTTGCTACAACCCAAAAAAACTTGCGAGCTGGTTATTTCTGACCTATTATCTTTAAAGATTTTATTGAAGCATTTAAGAAGTGTCACCCTGCCAGGTGTTTACTCGGAAAATGCACTTGCATCCAACCTCTCCTCACCTAGTCATTACTGTCAATCCCTTCAGTAAGAGTGGGGTGGACTTCGTAGATTGAAACCCAACTTCGGCTGGGGGGCATCAACATATTATCTTGGCCATCGATTACTTTACTAAGTGGGTCGAAGCCATGCCTACCATAAAATCCGATGGGAATACTGCTACCTTCTTCGTATTCAATCAAATTATTTCCCGGTTTGGTATCCTAAGTGAGATTGTCACTAATAATGGCAATCACTTTAAAAAAAAAATGATGGTAGAACTAACATCTAAGCTGGGGTTTAGACATGGTCATTCCTCTCCTTATTACTCCCAAGAAAATGGGCAAGTAGAGGCAGTCAACAAGTCTCTCAAGACCATCTTGCAAAAAACTGTCAGTTAGAGTAACTCTGATTGACACATCATGCTATATCCTGCACTTTGGGCATATCGAACCACAATTAATATTGCCACCGTTTTTTCCCCCTTCCAGTTAGTACACGATGTGGAATCGAGTCTTCCTATTGAATGAAAAATTCTTTCTCTTAAGTTGGCAGTCGCGCTCCTACCTGACACTTTAGATCTAGAGCGATGCCTTGTGCACCTAGAGATTCTTGATGAACAACGTCAGGATGCATTTACATCTATCAACATGAACAAAAAACATGTCAAAGTCCAATACGATAAGTCTGTCTGTCCTTGGTTGTACGCTGAGGGTGACTTGGTCCTCTTATATGACCAAGCCAAAGAACCGTTGGGGAAAGGCATGTTTAAACCCATGTGGCATGGTCGTTATATCGTGCAACGTGTTCTAGAAAAAAGGATCCTATGAGTTAGAAAATTATGAAGGGAATATGTTGGCCGAGCTCAGAAATGGGCTCTACTTGAAAAAATACTACGCTTAATCCCTAGGGTTGGGTGGAACTCTTTGTATACTAATGTAATTTAGTGTATATACATATTTTTTCCCTTTCTTTTTTTCGTTGGCTTGCTTATTGAGTTTTTCCTCTATTAACAAATGTCAATGGAGTCTTCGATCTACCTAGGATTTGCAGACAGAGCCAATCATTATACACGGAACTTGGCTTCCACCGCTTGGGTGGTTTACTCACCCAAGGGTCAGCTTTTTTCTTCAGGTGATATATCCCTAGGGCCATCCATGAATAATGTGGTCGAATATAGCACCACCATAGAACTTTTGCGTGATGTTATCTCACATGGTATTCTCTCTTTAAAGCATCACTTGGATTCTCAGTCAGTGGTATGTCAGTTGAATGGTCGTTATCGTGTGCGTGATCCTACTTTACTCCGACAATTCCTACAGGTACGTCTTTTAGAAGGACAGTTTGCTTTTACCACATATTACCACATTCCAAGGCATGCTAATCATGTATCCAATGCCTCTACCAATTACTTTTTAGATTGACATTTTTCACATTACTAGAGCAAATATAACCATCACATCAATTTACACATTGTAAAATATAAGTAAAGCTGAAGATCCATTTTTATATATTTCAAAAAATATAGTGTTTGTATTACAAAATTGGGGCTAAAAGTTGTGAATCCTAGGAAGGCCCCTGCTATTAAGGCAGAGGTGGAGAAGCTACTTAAATCTAGCTTCATCTACTCGATTCCCTTGATCGAATGGGAATCCAACCCTGTTCACGTGAATATAAGGCAAGGAACCATCCGTGTATGTATGGACTTTTGCGTCCTGAACAAGGCTTGTCCTAAAGATAACTTTTCGACACCTTTCATCAACCAGATTCTCGATGAGTATGCAGGAAGTGAGATATTTTATTTTATGGATGAATTTTCAAGGTTTAACCAAATCCAAATCAAACCTAAGGACCAACACAAGGCGACATTTATTTGTCCTTAGGGTATTTTTGCATAACGGAAATTGTCTTTCGGCCTTAAAAATGTCGAACCAACCTTCCAATGTGCCATGACTTTTGCTTTTCATGATCCTAAACACATAGTCAAAGCCTACCTTGATGATCTTACTGCTCACTCTCGCAAGAGAGTGGATCATGTTAGGCACCTTTGGCTCGTTTTTGAAAGATTTTGTTACTATAGAATCCAGTTGAACCCTCACAAATGCATCTTTTGCAATAAGTCTAGTCGTCTTTTGGGATTTTTAGTCTCCGAAACTGAGGACATGGTAGATCCTCTTAAAGTTGAGGCAACACTTCAATTGTCTCCCCTACGCACAATTAGTCAACTTCAAGGTTTATATGGGAAAGCTAACTTTCTACGTCGGTTCATAGTGTATTATGCCAATATCACTAAGGGTTTCATGCGCCTCTTGAAAAAAGACACCCCTTTTATCTGGGATGAGCGAGCCCATGAGTCTTTCAATACACATATACAATAGGTATATAGATCCCACGACATCTATGCATGTGGCGCTAGATGTGTGTTATGGTAAAAAACCAAGACGTTTGTGAGACGCCAAAAGAGTCGTACCCATGCTCTAAGTACACCAACCATTTGTCACTACATGGCTTCAGGTGGATCCTCTATCTGAACCATTGGAATCCTCTAAGTCAAATGAGACAGGTTTCCCTGTGCATTTTGTAGGACTCTCTCAGCTTCTCCTCTCACCGCCTCATCAATCTGGTTCTTCTGTCGATGTCGAGGTAACCCCTCTAGCCATCACAGACCCACGTTTGCATCACACAAGTGTCCAGTTAAGACTTAAGCACCATCCAAAAATATTATTGTCTCATAATACAAAAATACAAAAAAAAATGAAATATTTAAAAACATTTTACTTATGTCACTGTAGGCTATCCCTGGTGGAAGTGGCATATTTGGATCTCCTCTGAAGTCGATCCCTGCATAGAGATAGTCATCCAGAGTGATGACTTGTCGCGGCCACTAGAAGAAGAAATCCTCATTGTAGGGTGTTGGCACCCTACCTCCCCTTTGTCGTCTCATGACCTCGGTCCATCGCCCCATGGCTGGATCACGTGGTCTTCTAGGAAGAATCTCTATTCTAGGTCCCAGACCTAGAACCCACTCGAAAAAGAAGCTAAATAGAATAGAGACTAACCGGAAGTTTCGTTTACTCCCTTCTTTGTGCTCTGTCAACTGACCTTTCATATTGGTCAGTATTGAGGTACACCAGTCATAGACAATGGGTCTTATACACTGTACTTCATAGAACATGAGAGACCTCGATGCTTGGTGCAATGAAGCCAAACCTATGATCCCGATCAATACAAACACAGTCATCTTCAGGCCAAGGTTATTTATTGCCCAGATAGGGAGTTGATTTCCCACCGTTGGAGTCCTTGCTACACAGTGGGCATCAATGTAATCCTTGATCTTCATCCCACTACATACTCTGCGTGACTTGAGGTTTTCAAACTCTCCTCGGCGTGATAGACTAGTCAAGAAGTAGATTTCCTCTACTTCAATCCTCAATGGTTGTCCATCGAGGATAAATCTTTCACTATTAGGGTCCCAGTAAGCCACCAACATCTCCAACAACCTCACTTGGGCCCTCATTCCTTTGAGAGCCCAAAACTTATACAAGCCACATATTTTTAAAGCCGCTTAAACCACCATATCTCTATCCATAATTGCATCAACCTCCTCATGTTCTCTCCCTCTCCATTCAAGAACCATCCTGCAAAGGACAAATCAAATTTTGAGTTAGAACCCTTCATTTTTGTCATTTGCGTGCATGTACGTAACTTCCTTTGCATACAGTCGCGTTTAGGGCTCAATATATGCCCCCCGTGGTTCACACATTGGTGTATACCTCCTCGTATACACGACCTAAACAAAGCCAACCCGCATACACCGAAATCTACATTTTACATGCAATTAAAAAACTGGAACCTAATTCAGAAATGTAATCAACTGAATTTGAAGAAGATGAGAAGTAGAGTTACTTGATCCAGAGGGTTCATGATTTCATTCCATGATGCTCCTGCAATTGCAGTTTGAATCTTAGAGGTATTTTGGTCCAAATTTCACTATTTGAGGAAAAATCAAAATGGTATAGTAATTTTTTATTTTATTACTATTTATAAGTTAGTTTTACCCACTATAGTGCACAAACTAGTCTAGGATTTAGTGCATTGGAATAGGATTTTGTGACTAAACTTCTCCAAGGAAATTGAATCAACATGTGTCTAAGAAAGAGAGTTGAGAAGTCCATTGTATAATTGGTAAAATTAGGAGGCTCTTCTCACACTAGAGTTAATCACGATGTCACACGAAATTAGTGGAAGGGATATCCTCTGGATACTCGCCTGGCGTTGAAGATATTTCTGTGGATTTATTCCTATCCGGGGATCTTGCTAGTGCCCATACCTTTTTGAGAGGTGGTGCTTTCAAGGTTTCAGGCTTTGCTACCCTGCCCATACGGTTATCCAGACTTACGACCGCTCGCCTGTGCATCGATTATACAATGGTTTATTAGTTGCTTGACTTAGGTATCTCATAGGTTACTTGCATGAGTTATTCTGCTTGTACCCTGCGTCAAATAGGGGTTGGAAAACACAACCTTTATGGAGGATTACCTCTCTGGGGGGGTCTGACTGACTAGTTGTTAAGCCCACGAGAGCCCCTATAAATGATTCTATTACCTCCAAACTTTAGCGAGGAGTCTCAGGTCCCTCTTGGACGAGACATACCTTCTTTAGCGAGGGAGGCCACTTTAGCCCGTTTGCATGCATATTAGACATTTGAATTTTTGGTATGCTCTTTGATTACTAATCAGCCTTAGGATATATTTTGTTATTTTGTAGAGTCATAAGTCATTGTGGAGTCGAACCAATATCCCCGCTAGTACCGTCGGTTGTTACAGTTACCATCGGATTTCGAGTTCTTGCGTTGTAAAAGGTGTAAAGTTATTAGGCATGGTACACACACATCCACCTTTCAGAGTTGTGGTTACACAAGGATGAGTACTGAATTTAGTCTTCAGAACACTGGGAGCTCTTCGACTCCCATACCCACTATAGTTAATGGCACCCCTTTGACTCCTGCAACCAGTACAGTTGCAGTTCTAGAGGCACATATCAGTACTATGGCTCAGCCTATAGTTAATGCTTCATATATTGCCTTGAACCCTTTTGGGGGTCTTGGTCATTCGTTGAGTTACAATGTTCAGTCCATCCCTATGGCTTCTAATCCATTTTCTTATGGTATGCCTAACTTCACTTCGTAGTTCTTCCATCACAGCTGTTGGCCCTAACACTGCCATTAGACTTGGGGGCACTACACCTCCTTACACTCCATTTTCATTTGGTGGTTCTCATATCCATCAAATGAATCCTAATATAGGAAGTGTCCCTACTTTTAACCCCGAGTCTAATCCTTTTACGGCTGGATGGAACAACCAACATGGCTGGCAAGTTTCGTCTTATATCCCTACCTACTTAGTGTTGATTCTGACCAATACTTTTGGCATGAAGAATCCACTTCAATCCTTCGAGTTCCTACCCAGAGCAAGTTAGTCTTACCCTTTGGGAAACCCCCAATGCAGATCCAATCCGATTGGGGGAAATTTTCATAACCCCCAACCTGGATCTAACCCGGTTGGGGGAAATTTTTATAATCCTCAACACCACCTTATATGAATCAGCTTAGAGGAGGGCCTTATAATCCCGGACAAGGCTATGGTTCTTACCAAAATCCTGGATGGGCTGTAGTTCTACATGCACAATCTTTCGCAGGAGGTTGGGGTGAGATGTGGCAACCCCATCTCCTTTTTCTGGCCATGCTTAATTTGCCAGATTCGTCTAAGTTAATGAATGACATTGTGAGTCATGATCTTACATGGGCCCTCATCCCCACCAAACTTCCTTCGGACATACCAAAGTTTGAAGGAAAGAATGGAGAGGACCCTAGTGATGACGTCACTACCTTTAACCTTTGGTGCTCATCAAATTCTCTTAATGATGATTCTATTAGATTACGATTGTTTCAACACACTCTCATTGGAGTTGTTGTGCAATGGTATATTGAGATACCTAGGGTGACATATGGGTCATTTAATCAGTTGGTGATGGTCTTTCTTAACCACTTTCAGTCGCCCATTCATTATGATGTTGGCCTTGAACTTTTGTCGACTTTACGTCAGGATACTTCCACTCATATCTCGGATCATATCCAAGAGTGGCGTAGACGGAAGAGGTTGATTAAGACTCATATACCCCCGTCCTTTCTTTTAGAATGGTACCTAAAGTATTTGCACACTCCTATCTCGAAGGACGTTGCTACTTCTAGGATCACCACTAAAAAAGAAGCTATCTTTAGAGCCCAACAGTTAGATTTGATATATGCTCAGTCTGGGATGTTATATCACCTACTTCCAGACGCACCGCTATCAACTTACGACCCTAGGCAAAAACCTAGACATCATGCTGATGACATTGAAGGCTCCGGCAATGTAAAATCCATAGACTCGACGACAAGCTATTTGAAGACTTTGTCTCTAAACCAGTCTACTGGAGGGCCAACTTTGTCTATGTCTTCCAATCCCACTCAGTCGGCAGATGTACATTCCATGCAATCGTCTAAAAACCCAAATCGTGACCAACAACCAGGAGAGAATAAGAGGAAAGGTCAAAATAATGGTAAGGTTGAGAAAAATGGTAATAAACCCAATGACAATGATAATAATTGGAAGCCAAATAATAATGTTGGAGAGGGCAAGAAAGAGAAACATAAGGTGAAGTTTCCTTGTAAGCTTTGTATCGATGACCATCTTATGCATTTATTCCCCAAACTTGTGGAAGCTACGAGGCTTTTGAATCCATTCCCACATAACCAACACTTAGCGTCGAGCTCTTTGAACAGTGGAAATGCGGCCGGTGGGAGTCAAAATCTACCATTGCAAGATGACGACAGCGTATGTATCAATATGGTCAATGAAAAAATCGATGTAGCCACTCGATCTTCAGATTATATATCTTTGCAAGCTAATTTTGGTCTAGAATATCCCCCTCCTCCTCCGAAGACAAACTTACATGTTGAGAAACTAGAGCCACCCAGAACTACTCTATTGTTGAGGACCTGGGCCAAACTCCTTGTGCGATGTCGGCTTTGGAGGTACTCCAGATGTGTCCTTCATAGATGAATGCCTTACTCTCTGCTTTAGGAGCTCTAGAACCCAGTGGCTCAAAATCTATCAAGTTTGATGTCATGGATGTGAAGCCTCACTTACCTTACCATGTGGCTTTCTGAATCCACTTTTAGTATTCCAAGTATACCATCAAACTTGTGGTTGTTGATGAAGGTGTTGTCACCTACGTGATGTCCCTAGTCTATTGGAAAGCTCTCAGTTCTCTGACTCTTTCCAAGTCATCGAACATGTTGACTGCATTTAACGATCATTCGTTCTGTCCTCACAGTATTCTCCCTGGTTTTCCGATGCAGTTAGGTGGGAAGACGGTAGAGGTAGTTGATGCGTCTCTTGATTATAACCTATTACTAGGTCGCAATTGGACCTATGCTATGGTCGTTGTCATATCGTTCATCTTCCGTATGCCTTGTTTTCCTCATCAAGGGAAGATCGTGACAATCGACAAATTATCCTTTAGTTACTCTAGTCTTAATGCATTTATTGGACTGTCGATCCATGTGATCGAGAATTCTCAGCCGACAACTGAGAATATCGGTGTCGGAATGTATTCTCCCCTTATGGGTACTTTCAACTTCTCGACACCGAATCATCACATTTACGCGATGTTTAGTAGGTCGGCTTCGACAGGGAGGTCCATTCCTTTCTGCACTTCCTATTTTAGTGATCCATGGACCCTACTTTCCCCGACTTTATTGTGTGAAGCTCAGTCGCACGCTGACATGGCCATGCCACTATCAACAGTAGATATTACGTATCAAGCTATTCTTGACTCTTTCACCAATCCCGATCCTGTTACCTCGTCGACAGACAAGGAAGATCCTGTTCTTAGGCCTATATGGGCCACCTCATTGTCTTGCTCACATGATTGCCTAGATGAGACATTTACTTTGGATGAATCCATCCTCAAAGCCATGAATAGTTCCGATAGACCTTGGGATGATATGCATCATCGATCTTATTTTCTCCCAAGTCTTGAAAGAATCAAGAAAGATGACTTTCAGTCTACTTTGAGTGAGATAGTCGGTCACGTCGTAGTTCCACTTGATACACATGACATTTATGCTTGGTCATATGAAGAGATGTCAAGGATCGACCTTTGTATTGTCGAACATGAGATTAGAACTTATCTGGATGCTAAACCTATTCGACAATGTCTTAGAGCTGTCAATCTTAGGAAGGCCCCTACTATTAAGGCAGAGGTGGAGAAACTACTTAACGTTGGCTTCATCTATCTGTGTATGTATAGAATTTTGCGACCTGAATAAGGCTTGTCCTAAAGATAACTTTCCCACACCTTTCATTGATCAGATTCTTGACGAGTGTGTGGGAAGCAGAATATTTTCTTTTATGGATGAATTTTCAGGGTATAACCAAATCCAAATCAAACATGAGGACCAACATAAGACGACATTTATTTTTCATTGGGGTACTTTTGCATACCGAAAAATGTCTTTCAGCCTTAAAAATGCCGAAACAACCTTCCAATGTGCCATGAATTTTGCTTTTCATGATCTTAAACACATAGTCAAATCATACCTTGATGATCTTGCCGCTCACTCTCGCAAAAGAGTGGATCATGTTAGGCACCTTCATCTCATTTTTGAAAGATTTCATTACTATAGAATCCGATTGAACCCTCACAAATGCATCTTTTGTGTTAAGTCTGGTCGTCTTTTGAGATTTTTAGTTTCCGAGACCGTGATCATGGTAGATCCTCTTAAGGTTGAGGCAATACTTCAATTGCCTCCCCACGCACGATTAGACAACTTCAAGTTTTACAGAGGAAAGCTAACTTTCTACATCGGTTCATAGTGTATTATCCCAATATCACTAAGGGTTCATGCAACTCTTGAAAATAGAGACCCCTTTTATCTAGGATGAGCGAGCCCATGAGTCTTTTGATGCTTTGAAGAAATTCTTGGTATCAGCTTCTCTTTTGAAGTCTCCTGATTACAATAGAGATTACTTTCTTTATATCGTTGTGTTTGAGGAGACGATTAGTATGGTTCTAGTTCAGGAGGATGATGAGCTCCATGAGTATGTCATCTACTATCTTAGTCAAAACTTAGTCAGTCCTGAGCTTAAGTACTCTCACGTTGATACACTAGTTTTGGTTGTCATTCGTGCAGTCTAATGTTTATGTTACTATCTATTGCTTTGCAAGACTACTTTGGTTGTTGATGTCAATCCATTTCAATACATCCTTACCAGGCGTATCATAGGGGGGAAATATAATACATGGATTGTTTGATCTTGACTTCGCTTCAACAAAGTCCAATAAATCACTAGTCTTCACAGAGTTAATATCTGATTTTCCACGATTAGATGAGGATGTTGTCCATGTTGATTCGTTTGTGGACGAACACATTTTCCTTGTCTCGTCATCTGACCACTGGTATGGAGACATTGTACTCTATCTTTAGACCTTGAGGTTCCCTTAAAAACTCTCGTGAGATGATCGATGATATTTTAGATACCAAGATAAGAAGTATACCATCATCGATGACACTTTGTATCGCTGAGGAATAGAGGATATCTTACATCGTTGTTTAACTCACGAAGAGGTCAAGTCAGTCTTAATCATTTTCTTCTTTTGGACTTCATCATGGATGATGTAATTCTTGATTTCAAATGTAATTTTAGTCTTGGAACACTGTGAAGTATTCATGTAGATTTGAACAATAGAGTATATCATAGTTGGAAAGATGAAACATATCCATGTGGCACTTCTTCTGTCATCATGAGATTTGATATACTGAGTAGTCATATTGATGTTATAGAAAATCTTCACCACACTTCTGCTGTGCACTTGAGGTTCTACACCAAGTTATCTTCTTCTTATCTTCATACAGGAGTCTCCTTCTGGTATGCCTCAAAGTCTTGAGATTGCTCTTCATACACTCTTTATTCAATTTCTCCAGAGAACATTCTTTGCATTCCAACTCATGGATGTTGCGGATGATATAATGACTCATGTAGTGATATGTCTAGTGTACTGGAACAAGTAATCATCATAGTCTTCTCCCTCCATATGGGAGAACCTCTAGTTCTAGATCTTTCAATTATTTTATTCATAAGTCTTCCATACACAGTTCTTCATCATGACTTTCAGTTCTTCTGCTTGATTGCTTTCATATTAGGCTGGTAATCTTGTGATTCTTGATGTAATGACTGGTTATTCTGGTTTCTCTTTCTTTCTTGGAATCCTCATGTTCTTCTTCATGTTTTTCTTTAGCTCTTGGATCCATGGAGTTTCTTATGGATTCCATACCCTAGAGATTCCACTTATGTCTTTCATAATAGGATCATGGATTTGGATGGACAACCAATAATACTTTAAGGATTTTCTTCGAAGAGGTCTTCTTATGCAGTTTAACTAAACACGTGTTGTCTTTCATGGTTGCTACCATGGATATATACATTTCATCATCTTCAAAGGATCATAGGATTATCTCCCTCCTAATCCTTGCTTCATGTAAGAGTGCATATAATCGGCTCCTTCCGTCTAACAGAGTCCACGCTTCCATATGCATCCTTATTGTCTTCTGTAATATATAATTGGCTATCTTATCTAATAGAGTCCATGCTTCCATCTTGTTGTCTTCTACAAAACGTCATAAGTCATTTTCCAATTTCCTCTCAATTGTTTGACTTCTTTTTGTCTTTGCTTCTACTAAGTTTCTTCATGATTGATTCAACTTAATAGCTTCCACATGATTTGTATCTCATATTTTCATGTGTATTATCTAATGATATCTATTTCCATCTCGTTTATTCTTCCATAGGTATAGTTCTTCTTGGAACACATTATAGATATACAAGATATGTACTGAGACGATGCAAACAAGATATGTACAAGAAATAAGAAGAGTGTTGTTACATTTTAGGAGAAGAAGTCTCTTTCATCCTGCTTAGTCTTCTTTGTAGGTTCCCTTTCTTCGACAACTGATGCTTCATGTTTCTCTTTCCTTTTCTTTATCTTGGAACAATGACTCTTGTAGTGACCATACCTTTGACAGTTGAAGCACTGTATTTTTGAAATATCTTTTCTTTGTTTTGGCTTCCTCATTGAATCAAACTTTCTTTTGTTCATGAAGTTCTTGAATCTTTTGTGAAGGCTTGATCATCGTACTTCTTTTGGGGTTTCTCTTTTGTACTCATCCTTGATTCTTCTTGAGCACAACAAGTCCAAAGTTCTTCAAATGTCGGGTACTCCTTCCTTGTGTTCATGCTTGCGAAAAATGCATCCCATGTCTTGGGAAGACCATCGAGTACTATGTTCATCAATTCCTTCTCTAAATTGATCTCTTCAATAGCTTGTAGTTGATCTCTTAAATGAGATATTCTCACAAAGTATGATGTTATGTTGTCATCATCATGCATCTTCATGTCACAGAGCTCATTCTTCAGACTCATAACTTGTCCAATGTTTCTGACCAAGAAGAGATTTTTTAGGGCATCGTACATCTTCTTTGATGAGTCAAGGTGGGAGATGTAGGGTATCAAGTGGTCTTTTATAGAATCCACTATGATACTCATGGCATTGATGTCAACATCTTTGAACTTCTCCATAGCTGCAACGTTCTGCGGTTCCTTCTCTTCTCCTTCTTCAAACTCTGGCTTCATGATCTTACCTTTCATGATATCCAACACTTTATTCTTGGCAAGGATGAGGTCAATCATTGTCTTCCATGCTCTGAAGTTAGAGGCTCCATATAGCTTGTTCTTAGACTTCATAGAGTTCATCATGGCTGCTTGACTTGGTCAAACCCTAGATTTGACCAAAAATTCAAACTTCACATCTGGGATTAGGGTTTCTGCAACTGCTCCTGCTAGTAATCCTAGCTACAGTGTCTTGGAAGTTGCTTATGCTAGAAACCCTAGAGACAGTTCCTCAACGAGATCAATATCCTAGTGGTTATGCTTCCTTCTAGTGTTTAGACTGTCTGAAGGAGGTGTGGGCCCATAAACTGTTAGAATATAGAAGATGGTGTGCTCATTTTACCATTGACGATACCCTCTTCACCCAGCCATAGGCTGAAGCCTCCCTCTGAGCACCTTAACCTTGACTGAGAATTACCTCGTAAGAAAACCCTAGGCTAACGCACCAACAATAGCTGATCAGATAGCCAAACAAGATGTAGTGCATCTTCCTCCAAGGATAACGCACCAACAATAGCTGATCAAATACTTCAAACCCTAGCCAAGAGATAGTCCAAGCTCATACTGAAAACTAGAAGCCCTCCTCCACATGTGCGCACCAGACTGGGAACTGCAATTCTGAGATGTTGTCAAATGAGAACTGACGCCCTGTATTTATACTGGTTTTTCCAGATTTGTTGGGGCTGACTTCTCCTTCTAGATATGTGTATGTTGAGTATATTATTATTATTTTTGGTTGACTTCTTCTCTTGGAGGCTAATAACCTAATATAAATTATCTTCTTGAGCCGACAAGAATTCTAGGGTTATTAGCCAATTCATTAGGGTTTCTCTTGCTTCCTGGAGTCTCTTATTCTCATAAGGTTCACACATGGAGGTAAATACCTCCCGCAACTACCATAATATTAACAATACCCATGTTTGTGACAGTGAAAACACTTCACTTTGGACAAATCCAACTTCTTGCCTTTAGACTTAAATTTTGAATGGAATTTAATCCCCTTCCCTTTCCTTACCTTGGTAGCCAAATCACAATATTTTTCATCATCATGCTTTGATGAAGAGCCATCTTTGGTGTTCTACATGAACTCCTCCTGCGCTAGATCTGACCATAGTCATTTCTAATCTAGCAAATTTTCCTTTCCATTTACAAAGTCTTGATAACTGTGTTAATTCTTGGGAAGTAGGAGAGCCAAGCTCACCAAATCATCATTAGCGACTGTTATTCCCACACTCTCCATCTCATCCCAACATTAGACAAACTTCATGAGATATTTTGGAATGGAGTCACCCTTCTCCATCTTGATCTTCCTGAGTTTATCTTTGAGCTCCAATTTCCTATGGTCGTTGTTGTTTTGGAATAAATCCGTTGAAATCTTCCACATTGCATGTGTTGTGGCTTTCCCATTGAGGCTTGAGACAATGTGGTCTCATACTCCCTCCAATGGAATCCTCCTTGCCTTTGCCACTTTCTTTTCCATGCATCAAGATTTGTAGCGTCTGGAGCATCTGGCTTAGGAACATCTTTGTCAATGAATTCCTTCAGGCCATTGTCTTCAAGTACTGCCTCCATCCTGTCCTTCCAAGAAATATAGTTCAATATTCCCTCGAGTGCATTCTCTAACCTCAAGCCATTGAAATCCATTTTTATCTTGAATCAGCTATAGCACCAAGAAAGTCTTTCTGCAAATTCAAATTCTATCAAATCACAAAATCAACTTCTGTAATCTTCTACGCTTTGATACCATGTAGAAATTTCAATACAAATTATGTATTTCTTGTATTCTCCTGATCTAACAATTATATGCCACTGTTAAATATAGAATCACTTCTACTAATATTCTTACAGAATTTAAAATATGATCGCCAATTGCAATATCAAGAAGAAAGATCAATTGCACATAACACAGATGTTTCACCAGGAAAGAATAAAGCTAAAAACCCCACTATCATATATTATGTATATCATGGATCATGAAACAATCTCATACAAAACTCTAATCTAGGATCTCTCAGTACAATACAATCGTCTCACACTGTCATACAAAAATCAACAAATACAAGTGCTAATTCTCTGCCTCCTCTGCGCAATCCCTGCTAATGGAAAACCTGCAAATGATTCGAATTCATCTTGCCTAGGCTTCACATTGCTCATGGGCACATCCACTGTGTGTGTGATTGCATGAGTGCACTTCACTCAAATCACAAATGATATCCAAACTGTCCCTTTCACCTGTTATCTCAACTGGGTCTCCACTGGATCTGACATGCATGTAGTTAATAGTGGTAAACCTTCAGTTACATGTGAGATCACTGATTGTGAATTAGTTAATAATTAATTCATTGAACTCTCACTAGTGTAACCTCAATTACAACTAGTACAATTGAGCTTAACTCACTTAACTGAGTTAAACTACTTTACAACTCACATAACTACACTTCTAACTCTGTTACAAATTCAAGTCACTTAGTTACAACTAATTCGACTTCCATGTCCCACCAATCAACCTTTGAACTCGAATTTCCTATAGCTAACCGATTTGTCATTTCAGTTAACTATTTCAAGTAATAATGAGATAATAGATTAATATTTATTGTCCAATTTATTTAAGGGAAAAATAAATTAGACACACATTTCTTGTTGACTTTTCAACAATCTGACCATTAAGCTTATGTCCTAAAGTCATGGACACATATTTCCATGAAGTATTGGAATTCCACAAAACTCAACAAAAATTATTACAGGAAAAGAGAGAAATAATTATAAAATCGCTAAGGGTTTTTGAAACACCGAATTTGGCACCTACAATAAAAGCAGACCTTGACATAAAGAAAACCAACAATGAAGAATATTCAAACAAGAAAAATCAGAAATTCATTGGTTTTGTAAATGTCGAAGGACAAGCCCGTGAGGCCTCAAAAAAACTTGAGAGTGGTGAAGATTGTCGAGATATAAAGGAGAATGAAGATCAAGGGATTGAATTCAATTCTGTATTGAAAGAAACAAGTGCATTTAAATCTCAAAATTATAGTGGAAGCAGAACACCATCTCCAAGTCAACATATTCATGGTAGCGAAAAATACAAAGAAATACCCAAACAATTTTTTTTCCCAATTTCAAACAGATTCATGTTGGATCCAGTTACAATTCTCACGTCTAATTTTATATATGATCGAGATTTTGTTAAAGAATTGCACCACCCAGAAGATGTGTAGACTGATTTGATAATGAGAAAGGAAATGGAAGGAATTCATTGTGAGGCAGGAGTGATTATAG
>JZKD02S1679615.1:250204-264277 GCA_000966675.3 Picea glauca | reverse complement strand
GATTGGTAACAATGCTTTTCGTTTAGATTTGCCTCCATATATGCAGATGTATGCAGTTGTTAATGTTGAGAATTTGAAGTTGTATGAGCCTCCGTTGATCAATGATCAAGGAGAGAATGTTCAGATTCCTTCCATAGATGATTTTTTGCTAGAGTATCTAACAGAACTGCAGGAAGACACCATACTTGACAGGAGGATGCGAACTTCGAAGCGGGGAAATGTGGAGTATTTGCGAGTTGGTCTTAAGGGGACGAATCCAAGAAAGGCCAAGTGGATTGGGGTTGGAAGGGTGAGGGAACTATACCCTCATCTTCACATAGACTGAGATAGTCTTTTGGAGGTCCAAAATCTTTCCAATGGGGAGGTGTGATCAGGGGATCAAATTTTGCTCAATTTTCAAAGTGCTCAGAATGCAACAAAAACAGTGCCATTGCGTCTGTCTCGTCTTCCTGATTTCGGCGGTATATTTACTTTCGCAAACGCAGTTCGTATGGAGGAGATATCACGCTCTGTCCACCAAGCCAAACAGGCAAAAATTTGGGATGCTGACTGTACCTGTCCGTACAGTCCATACGGCCATGTGGTAGGGCCGTACCATCATGATGACATGGCAGTTGGAAGACATGGTGCATTTGTATTGGTTGGTGGTTTTCCAATCGAGTGTTGATACGTGTCATAAGTGGTTAATAAGGTGTGGACACGTGGTCCAATTCATGGGTGCCACGTGTCCGTATATGGTTGGTTTATTATTGTAAAATGTTATGGGTCCACGGGGTTCGACCCCAGGACCTCTCCACAGTCAACGCCTTCACCCGACCGCCCGACCATTGGGCCATACATTGATTCTTATTATATGTATGTGAATAAATAGATTTAAAGTTGTAAATTTGTAATGAGGGCGGGGGGTCGGGCCGGGGCTTAGCCCTGGCCCATGGTTTTTGTTAACGCATATAACCATGCCATAAACATATATATTGCACGACCATTGGCATTGTAATACATTGCATTCTATTGTAATGTATTGTAAATACATTACATTGTATATAACTGTGTGTTAGTGCTAGCGCGGGGTTTTGAAAACACGACTCATATGTTGGCGCGCGCGGTTTAAACGGTTTGCACAGTTCAATGGATTAACTCCTTTTTTGCCCAGATTTTGGTCCTATGGAAATATGACCAAGTGCCGAGGCGGTTAGGGGCTGGAGGCACCCTAATCGTCCTACGGTTTATACCGATGCACGATTATGCACGGGGCTAGGTTCTTTACGCTTAAAAGAGCGTGTGTGCCAGGTTTGGAGAACAAGGGTGCGATTTGTAGAACCAGAGACAACAAAGTTGAAGGGGAAGACTTCAAGGAGGCTATCTTCTTCATTTTTCGACCGTTTTAGGTGCCGAAAGAGCCCAGACAGGGGTTTTGGGACGCTGCGGAGCCATTGGATTAGTAGGTTTGTCATGTTGAGCATTATAAGGCATGTTTTGAGCACTTTGAGCAATTTAATAATAATGATCCATTGGAAGCTGGACTAGGAGATGTAGCCCATAGAGGGGTGAACTCCTTTATCAAGTTGTTGTGTTTATGTGCTGATGTTCAATGTTTTATGCTGCTGTCTATGTGTATTTTTACATAAGTAATCCTTTATTATGTGTTTCAAATTGATCTGATTGCTTTAAACACATAACATTTCACTTGCAATAATTATTCAAGTTCTTCAAGTCCTTTCCATTTTTAGATCACTCGCTTGAAAAGAAACTGCATAGAATAGAGGCAAACTCAAAGTTTCGTTTACTCCTTTGTTTGCACTATGTCAACTAAACTTTCATATTGGTCAGTAGTGAGGTACACCAATCATAGATAGTGGGTCTCATACACTATACTGCATATAACATGAGCAGCCTCGATGCCTGATGCAATGAAGTCGAACCTATGATCCTCGTCAATACAAACACGATGATCTTCATGTCGAGGTTATTTATTTCTTGGATAGGGAGTTGATTTCTCACTTTTGGAGTCCCTACTACACAATGGGCATCGATGTACTCATCGATATTCATTTCACTCCCTGCTCCACGTGACTTGAGGTTTAAAACATCTCTTTGGTGTGGTAGACCAATCAAGAAGTAGATGTCCTCTACTTCGATCCTCAATGGTTGTCCATCGAGGATAAAGTTTTCGCTATCAGGGTCCCAGTAACCCACCAACATCTCCAACAACCTCACTTGGGCCCTCATTCCTTTGAGAACCCAAAACTTATACAAGCCACATATTTTTAGAGCTGCGTAAACCACCAAATCTCTATCCATAGATGCATGAATCTCCTCATGTTCTCTCTCTCTCCATTGAAGAACCATCCTGCAAAGGACAAATCAAATTTTGAGTTAGAACCCTTCATTTTGGTCATTTGCGTGCCTGTACGCAGCTTCCTTTGCATATAGTCATGTGTAGGGCTCAATATACACCCACCGTGGTTCACACCCTGGTGTATACCTCGTCGTATACACAACCTAAAAAAATCCAACCCACGTACACTGAAATCTACATTTTATGCGCAATTAAAAAACTTGAACCTAATTCAAAAATGTAATCCACTGAATTTGAAAAGGATGATAAGTAGAGTTACCTAATCCACTGAATGTAATCGTCATTTGAATCTTGGAGGTATTTTGGTCAAAATTGCACTATTTGAGGAAAAATCAAAATGGTATAGTAATTTTTTATTTTATTACTATTTATAAGTTATTTTTACCCACTATAGTGCACAAACTAATCTAGGATTTATTGCATTGGAATATGTTTTTTTGAGTAAACTTCTCCAAGGAAAGTAAATCAACATATGTGTCTAAGAAAGGGAGTTGAGAATTCCATTGTATAATTGGTAAGATCAGGAGGCTCTGCTCACACCGGAGTTAATCATGAGGTCACACAAAGTTAGTGGAAGGGATATCCTCTAAATACTCGCCTAGCGTTAGAGATATTTCTGTGGATTTATTCGTATCTAGGGATCTTACTAGTGCCCATACCTCTTTGGGTAGTGCCCATACGGTTATCCGAACTTACGAATGTTTTCTTGTGCATTGGTTATACAATGGTTTATTAGTTGCTTGACTTAGGTATCTCATAGGTTACTTGCAGGGGTTATTCTTCTTGTACCTTGGGTCAAATAAGGATCGAACAACACACAACCTTTATGGAGGATTACCTCTCCTGGGGGGTTTGACCGACTAGTTGTTAAGCCCACGAGGGCCTCTATAACTGATTATGTTACCTCCAAACTTTAGTGGGGAGTCTCAGGTCCCTCTTGGATGAGACATACCTTCTTTAGAGAGGGAGGGCACTCATCCACTTTAGTCTGTTTGCATGCATATTGGTCATTTGACTTTTTGGTATGCTCTTTGACTACTAATCGGCCTTAAGATATATATTTTTTATTTTGTAGAGTCATAAGTCGTTGTGGATTCGGACCAGTATCCTTGTTGGTCCCATTGGTTGTTATTAGGAATGGTATACACACATCCACCTTTTAGACTTGTGGTTCCATAAGGATGAGTATTGAATCTAGTCTTCAGAACACTAGGAGCTCTTCGACTCCCATACCCACTATAATTAATGGCACCCCTTCAACTCCTGTAACCACTACAGTTTTAGCGTCAGAGGTACATACCAGTATTATGGCTCAACCTGTGGTTAATGCTTCATCTCTTGCCTCGAACCCTTTTGGGGGTCTTGGTCATTCGTCAGGTTACAATATTCAATCCATCGCTATGGCTTCTAGTCCATTTTCTTAAGGTATCCCTAACTTCACTTCGTAATTTTTCAATCCCAGCTGCTGGCCCTAACACTAGCATTGGACTTGGGGGAACTACACCTCCCTACACTCCATTTCTGTTTGGTGGTTCTCATATCCCTCAAACAAAGGAAGTGTCCCTGCCTTTAACCTTGGGTCTAATCCTTTTACGGTTGGATGGAACAACCAACCTGGCGAACAAGTTCCATCCTATATCCCTACCTCCTCGATGCCGATTCTGACCAATACTTTTGGCATGACAAATCCACTTCACTCCTTCAAATTCTTTCCCAGAGGAGGTTAGTCTTACCCTTTGGGCAACCCCCAACCTAGATCCAATCTGGTTGGGGAAAATTTTCATAACCCCCAACCCGGTTCTAACCCGGTGGGGGGAATTTTTATAATCCTCAATAGAACATTCCTAATGATGCCCAACCCACCTTATACGAATCAAACCTGAGGAGGGCCTTATAATCTCCGACAGGGCTATGGTTCTTACCAGAATCCTAGATGGGATGTAGTTCCCCACACACAATCTTTCGTGGGAGGTTGGGGCTGGATGTGGCAACCCCGTCTCCTTTTTTTGGCTAAGCTTAATTTTCCAGATTTGTCTAAGTTAATGAATGACCCTGTGAGTCATGATCTTACATGGCCCCCCATCCCCACCAAACTTCTTTCGGACATCCCAAAGTTTGAAGGCAAGAATGGAGAGGACCCTGGTGATTATGTCATTACCTTTCACCTTTGGTGCTCATCGAACTCCCTTAATGACGATTCTATTATATTACTATTGTTTCAACGCACTCACATTGGAGTTGTTGTGCATTAGTATATTGAGCTACTTAGGGGGACATATGGGTCATTTAATCAGTTGGTGATGGTCTTTCTTAACCACTTTCAGTTTCCCATTCATTATGATGTTGACCTCGAATGTTTGTCGACTTTACGCCAGGATACCACCACTCATATCTCGGATCATATCCAATAGTGGCATAGACAGAAGAGGTTGATTAAGACTCCTATTCCCCTGTCCTTCCTTTTAGAATGGTTCCTTAAGTCTTTTCACGCTCCTATCTCGAAGGACGTTGCTACTTCTGGGGTCACCACTGAAGAAGAAGCTATCTTTAGAGCCCATCAGTTAGATTTGATATATGCTTAGTCTGGGATGTTATATCACCTGTTTCTAGACGCACCTCGGTCAAGTTATGACCCCATGCAAAAACCTCGACCTCATGCTGATGACATTGTAGGCTCCACCAATGTAAATTCCACAGACTCGACAACAAGCCACTTGAAGACTTTGTCTCTAAACCAGTCTACTGGAGGGCCAACTGCGTCTGTGTCTTCCAATCCCACTCAGTTGGTGGATGTACATTCCATGCAATCGACAAAAACCCAAATGGTGACCAACAACCAGGAGAGAATAAAAGGAAAGGTCGAAATAATCGTAAGGGTGAGAAAAATGGTAATCAACCCAAGGAAAATGATAATAATGGGAAGTCGAATAATAATGTTGGAGAGGGAAAAAAAGAGAAATGTAAGGTGAAGTTTCCTTGTAAACTTTGTACCGATGACCACCTTACACATTTATGCCCCAATATTGCAGAATGTGCGAGGCTTTTGAATCTACCGCCCACCGTGCGGATGAATCCATTCCCACATAACCAACATTTAGCCTCGAGCTCTTTGAATGATGGAAATGCAGTTGGTGAGAGTCAAAACCCACCATCGCAAGATGACAACCGTGTATGTATCAATATGGTCGATGAAAAAATCGATGTAGCTACTCGATCTCGAGATTATAGCTCTTCGCAAGGTAATTATGGTCTAGAATCTTCCCCTCCTCCTCCGAAGATGAACTTACAGATTGAGAAACCAGAGCCACCACCTCGTATTCTGAAAGGAGTACTTAAGTGCTCTACCCACAATTTTAATGCTAGAGCCACCCATAACTACTTTATTTTTTAGGACCTGACCCAAACCCCTTGTACGATATCAACTTTGAAGGTACTCCAGAAGTGTCCTTAACACAGGAATGCCTTACTCTCTACTTTAGTAGCTCTAGAACCCAGTGGCTCAAAAGCTATCAAGTTTGATGTCATGGATGTGAAGCCTTTCTTACCTTACCATGTGGCTTTCTGAATCCACGTGGAGTATTCCAAGTATACCATCAAACATGCGGTTTTTGATGAAGGTTCTTCCGCCTGTGTGATGTCCTTGGTCTGTTGGAAAGCTATCAGTTATCCTACTCTTTCCAAGTCATCGAACATGTTGACTGCATTTGACAGTCATTCGTTCTTCCCTCATGGTATTCTCCCTGCCTTTCTAGTCCAGTTAGGTAGAAAGACAGTAGAGGTGGAGGTAGAGGTAGTTGATGCGCCTCTTGATTATGACCTGTTACTAGGTCACAATTGGACCTATGCTATGGTCGTTGTCGTATTGTCCATCTTTCATATGCTTTGTTTTCCTCATCAAGGGAAGATCGTGACAATTGACTAGTTATCCTTTAGGTACTCTAGTTCTAATGCATCTGTTCGACAATTCTCAACCGACAACTGAGAATATCTGTGTCGGAATGTATTCTTCCCTTATGGGTACTTTCAACTTCTCAGCGTCGAATATCCATGTTTACGCCATGTCTAGTAGGTCTGCTTCGATAGGGAGGTCCATTCCTTTTCGCACTTCCTATTTTAGTGATCCATGGACCCTACCTTCCTTGACTTCTTTGTTTGAAGGTTAGTAGCATGTTGTCATGGCCATGCCACTATCGACAACATAGATTTCATATCAAGTTGTTCTTGACTCTTTCGCCGATACCGATCCTGTTACCTCGCCGATGGATTAGGAGGATCATGTTCTTAGGCCTGTATGGGCCACCTCATTGTCTTGTTCACTTAATTGCCTAGATGAGAATTTGACTTCAGATGAAGCCATCCTCGAAGCCATGAATGTTTTCGATAGACCTTAGGATGATATGCATCATTGATCTTGTTTTCTCCAAAGTCTTGAAAGAATCGAGTAAGATGACTTTCGGTCTACTTTGAGTGAGATAGTTGATCACGTCGTAGTTCCACTTGATATGCACGTCATTTATTGCCAAGGAAAAATGGCGAGTATTTCGCCTACCGTCTCGATCGATATCTCTCGTACCCCTGGCAAGGTTGAAAAGATAAATATAGGTGCAGATTGTTCGCTAGAAGAAATTCTGATATACACTGAACTCTTCAAAGAATTTCTAGATGTATTTGCTTGGTCATATGAAGAGATGCCAGTGATCGACCCTTGTATTTTCAAACATGAGATTAGAACTTATCCGAATGCTAAACCTATTTGACAACGTCTTAAAGCTGTGAATCCTAGGAAGGCCCCTGCTATTAAGGCAAAGGTGGAGAAGCTACTTAAATATGGCTTCATCTACCTAGTTCTCTTGACTGAATGGGTATCCAACCCCATTCTCATGAATCAAAGGCAAGGAACCATCTGTGTATGTATGGACTTTCGCATCCTGAAAAAGGCTTTTCCTAAAGATAACTTTTCGACACCTTTCATCGACCAGATTCTCGACAAGTATGAGGGGAGCAAGATATTTTATTTTATAGAAAAATTTTCAGGGTATAACTAGATCCAAATCAAACCTAAGGACCAACACAAGACAACATTTATTTTTCCTTGGGGTAGTTTTGCATAACGGAAAATGTCTTTCAACCTTAAAAACGTTGAACCAACCTTCCAATGTGCCATGAATTTCACTTTTCATGATCCTAAGCACATAGTCAAATCCTACCTTGATGATATTACTGCTCACTCTCACAAGAGAGTGGATCATGTTAGTCACCTTCGGCTCATTTTTGAAATATTTTGTTACTGTAGAAAGATTAAGTTAGTTTTACCCACTATAGTGCACAAACTAGTCTAGGATTTAGTGCATTGGAATAGGATTTTGTGACTAAACTTCTCCAAGGAAATTAAATCAACATGTGTCTGAGAAAGGGAATTTAGAAGTCCATTGTATAATTGGTAAGATCAGGAGGCTTCGCTCACACCAGAGTTAATCACGATGCCACATGAAGTTAGTGGAAGGGATATCCTCCGGATACTCGCTTGGCATCAGAGATATTTCTATGAATTTATTCATATCTGGGTATCTTTCTAGTGCCCATACCTCTGTGAGAGGTGGTGATTTCAAGGTTTCGAGCTTTTCTACCCTGCCCATACGGTTATCCGGACTTACGAATGCTCGCCTGTGTATCGGTTATACAACGGTTTATTAGTTGCTTAACTTAGGTATCTTATAGGTTACTTGCACGGGTTATTCTTCTTGTACCCTGGGTCAAATAGGGGTTGGAAAACACAACCTTTATGGAGGATTACCTCTCTGGGTGGGTCTGACCGACTGGTTGTTAAGCCGAAGAGGGCCCCTATAACTGATTTTGTTACCTCCAAAATTTAGCAGGGAGTCTCAGGTCCCTCTTGGACGAGACATACCTTCTTTAGCAAGGGAGGCCACTCAACCACTTTAGCCCGTTTTCATGCATATTAGCCATTTGACTTTTTGGTATTCTCTTTGATTACTAATCAGCCTTAGGATATATATTTTTTATTTTGTAGAGTCATAAGTCATCATGGAGTTGAGCCAATATCCCTGTTGGTATCGTCGGTTGCTACAATTACCATCAAATTTCGAGTTCTTGCCTTCTAAAAGGTGTAAAGTTATTGGGCGTGGTACACACACATCCACCTTTCAGAGATGTGGTTCCACAAGGATGAGTACTGAATTTAGTCTTCAGAACATTGTGAGTTATTTGACTCCCATACCCACTATAGGTAATGGCACTCCTTCGACTCCTGCAACCACTACAGTTGCAGTGCTAGAGGCACATATCGGTACTATGGCTCAGCCTATAGTTAATGCTTCATATCTTGCCTCAAACCCTTTTGGGGATCTTGTTCATTCATCGGGTTACAATGTTCAGTGCATCCCTATGGCTTCTAATCCATTTTCTTATGGTATGCCTAACTTCACTTCGTAGTTCTTCCATCACAGTTGCTAGTCCTAACACTAGCATTGGACTTGGGGGCACTACACCTCCTTGCAGTCCATTTCCATTTGGTGGTTCTCATATCCCTCAAACGAATACTAATATAGGAAGTGTCCCTGCTTTTAACCCCGGGTCTAATCCTTTTATGGCTGGATGGAACAACCAACATGGCGGACAAGTTTCGTCCTATATCCCTACCTACTCGGTGTTGATTCTGACCAATACTTTTGGCATGATGAATCCACTTCAATCCTTCAGGTTCCTACCCAGAGAATGTCAGTCTTACCCTTTGGGAAACCCCCAATGTGGATCCAATCCAGTTGGGGGAAAATTTCATAACTCCCAACCCGTATCTAACCCGGTTAGGGGAAATTTTTATAATCCTCAACACCACCTTATACGAATCGGCCTGGAGGAGGGCCTTATAATCATGGATAGGGCTATGGTTCTTACTAGAATACTGGATGGGATGCAGTTCCGCATGCACAATCTTTCGCGGGAGGTTGGGGCGAGATGTGGCAACCCCATCTCTTTTTTCTGGCCACGCTTAATTTGCCAAATTCGTCTGAGTTAATGAAAGACCCCGTGAGTCATGATCTTAAATGGGCCCTCATCCCCACCAAACTTTCTTTGGACATCCCAAAGTTTGAATAAAATAATGGAGAGGACCCTGGTGATGACATCACTACCTTTCACCTTTGTTTCTCATCAAATTCCATTAATGACGATTCTATTAGATTACGATTGTTTTAATGCACTCTCATTAGAGTTGTTGGGAAATGGTATATTGAGCTACCTAGGGTGACATATGGGTCATTTAATCAGTTGGTGTTGGTCTTTCTTAACCAATTTCAGTCGCCCATTCGTTATGATGTTGGCCTTGAACTTTTGTCGAATTTACGCCAGGATACTGCCACTCATATCTCGGATCATATCTAGAAGTGGCGTAGACAGAAGATGTTGATTAAGACTCATATACCCACGTCCTTTCTTTTAGAATGGTACCTTAAGTCTTTGCATGCTCCTATCTCGAAGGACGTTGCTACTTCTAGGGTCACCACTAAAGAAGAAGCTATCTTTAGAGCCCAACAATTAGATTTGATATATGCTTAGTCTGGGATGTTATATCACCTACTTCTAGACGCACCGCGGTCAAGTTACGACCCTAGGCAAAAACTTGGACATCATGCCAATGACATTGAAGGCTCCGCCAATGTAAAATCCGCAGACTTGGTGACAAGCCATTTAAAGACTTTTTCTCTAAACCAGTGTGTTGGAGGGCCAACTTCATCTGTGTCTTCCAATCCCACTCAGTCGGCGGATGTACATTCTGTGCAATCGTCTAAAAACCCAGATGGTGACCAACAACTAGGAGATAATAAGAGGAAAGGTTGAAATAATCGTAAGGGTGAGAAAAATGGTAATAAACCCAATGACAATGATAATAATGGGAATTCGAATAATAATGATGGAGAGGGCAAGAAAGAGAAATGTAAGGTGAAGTTTCCTTGTAAAGTTTGTATCGATGACCGCCTTACGCATTTATGCCCCAAACTTGCGGAAGTTGCGAGGCTTTTGAATCCATTCCCACATAACCAACACTTAACCTCGAGCTCTTTAAACAATGGAAATGCAGCCGATGGGAGTCAAAATCTATCGATGAAATATGACGAGAGTGTATGTATCAATATGGTCGATGTGAAAATCAATGTAGCCACTCGATCTCGAGATTATATCTCTTCGCAAGCTAATTTTGGTCTAGAATCTCTCCCTCCTCCTCCGAAGACAAACTTACATATTGAGAAACTAGAGCCGCCCATAACTACTCTATTGTTGAGGACCTGGGCGAAACTCCTTGTGCAATGTCGGCTTTGGAGGTACTCCAGATGTGTCCTTCACAGATGAATGCCTTACTCTCTGCTTTAGGAGCTCTAGAACCCAGTGGCTCAAAAGCTATCAAGTTTGATGTCACGGATGTGAAGCCTCGCTTACCTTACCATGTGGCTTTTCGATTCCACGTGGAGTATTCCAAGTATACCATCAAACGTGTGGTTGTTGATGAAGGTGTTGCCACCTGCATGATGTCCCTGGTCTGTTGGAAATCTCTCCATTCTCCGACTCTTTCCAAGTCATTGAACATGTTGACTACATTTGACGGTCATTCGTTCTATCCTCACGGTATTCTCCCTACTTTTCTGGTGTAGTTAGGTGGGAAGACTGTAGAGGTAGTTGATGCACCTCTTGATTATAACCTTGTTGTCAAATATTTAACAGATAGCGAATGCTTGTCATTGATGGAAAGTACAACAATGAAGATGGCATGAGTACAAAAAGTATGTAATAGATGGGCATTATGAGAAGACATTGTAGAAAAGATTTGAATAAGCTCGAAAGAGATAGTGCAGAGGATTGTTGGCAAGAATAACAATGGCAAAGATCAGCATGATCAATAGTGCAGTGATAATGGGGGAGGAGCAACAACAGTGATCGTTGGATCAACAATTCAGAATTTTCGATGACTGTCAGATTTCAATGTAAACAAGAAGAGCGCGTAGATATGGAGGATAGATCTCGGGTGTTAGATATGAGCATGAGGATCGACCATCGTAGGATCGAGGAGAATCTGGATGATCTTTAAAAGTGCAAGGTGAAGCGAGTTCATGAAATCTCGAAATCCCGATGCAGACACAATGAAGACTTGTGAAATCACGAAAAGATCCTGACTGTCAATACACCAAAAGATGTGGACCGTTGATCTAAGTTCCATTTCAGAGTTTTGCCTATCACGAATTGGAGTGACAAGAACCTCCATCGAACGAATCGTGAGATGCGTATTCACGATAAGATCTGGACCATAGATTCATCGAGATGGTGGACCGTTGATCTAAGCTCCATTTTGAAGTTTCACCTATCACAACTTGGAGTGAAAATAACCTCCATCTAAGGAATCGCAATATGTGAATTCACAATGAGATCTGGACCG
Organism: Picea glauca; assembly: GCA_000966675.3. Classification (NCBI taxonomy): domain Eukaryota; kingdom Viridiplantae; phylum Streptophyta; class Pinopsida; order Pinales; family Pinaceae; genus Picea; species Picea glauca. Next base: position 252,473 of record JZKD02S1679615.1, on the reverse strand, counting down.
TAGATTCATTGAGATCGTGGACCATTGATCCCACACCATTTTGGATTTTCTCGAATTGCGACTTGAAGAGGCAAGAAACACAACCACCGAAATCGCGATATAATCGCAGCTGTCAAATCAAGATTTGATTTGGACCGTTGATCCGACTCCTTTTCGGAGTTTCATGAATCGCGACTTGGAGAGGCAAGAAACATAACCACAAGAACTCCAAAATCGTGATATGATCTGAGCCATTGAACTAAGATCGTATTTGGACCATTGAATCATAGGACAAGTCGTTGACTTGGAGTCAATGGAGCATGGTGTGGAAACTCGCGAGATGCGAGATCGCTATAAGATCTGGACCGTCGGATCTATGGAGATCTTAATCGTCGATCAGACTCGATGAAGTTTATAAACTCACGAAATATGAATCGCCTTTTGGCACAACCTATGGTCATCATCGGTGGTCACGAGAAGGGAAGGAGTCATTTCAGATAAGTTCCATTTCAGGGTTTCGGGGATCACGACTTGGAGAGTTGAGATGTCTCATCTTCAGATTCATGAAATGCAAATTCATGAAAAGAACTTTATGCATAAGTGCTTGGTCATGGCCATGGTCATATAGAGGAAGGAGCTAACACAGAAAAGCTCTATATCAGAGTTTCGAAGATCATGACATGAAGTGTCGAGACACTTGGCCATAGGAATGCCGAAATCCAGAAACCTGATTTAAAGGCAAGATTAATAAAGTTCATCCAATGATGCAGATAAACTTGAATATGATCAGAGGGTTATTGTTCTCTCTCACAGTTAATTCATCAGTTATGAACCAGTTAGCAAAACTGATTCATGATTCCTGATCGGTTGGCATTTCAGTTGTTTAGACGGTTTTCTTTTGCCTAAGAAGATGTGAAGTGTAACTATTGTGTGTGTGGTGCATAAAAGAAAAATATATAGATTGTGCGTGGTTGGTTGTTCTGGACGAAAAATGAATTAAACTGTAAGAAAGGGAAAATCACAGGATGCGCAGTGTGAGATAAAACTCAGAGAAGAGTAACAGATGAGGAATAGACCTAAAGCAGAGATGACAGAACAAGTTGAAGCAAAGCAGAATTGCAGAATAGATAAAGGAAGAGAAGAATTGCAGAACGGTTAGAAGAAAACCAAATTTACAAAACGAAGAAGAAGTGGTAAGAATCGATTTATTTGTGTAGTTGGTTGTTTAATTATTCATTTAATATCCCAAGGTGCTTTGGAGGTGCTAGGGAGGACTGTTGTCCTCAGAGGTTCAAGTGGGAGCTTGAACACAAGGAGTTGTAGCTTCCATCTAGTTGCAACCAGAGAAACCAAGGTGGCAGGGTGGTGCAAGGGAGAACAAGTGTTCTCTGTCATACAGGTTAGAGCCTATGTAACTGGAAGTTTGTGCTTCCATCCAATTGGTGTTGGAACATTAAGGGAGTTGGTGCTTCTTTCTAGTGGGTGCTAGAAAAACAAAAGAGTTGGTGCTCTCAAATAAGTTGGAGCTTGTAAAACAGAGGTAGTAGCCTCACATTGAGTTGGTGTTCAATTATAGATGATGTACAGAACTTAAAAGACTGCCTATCATTTAGAAGAAGAAGAGGTTTTCTCCCTTTATGGGTTTCCTCGTGAAAAACTATCTCTGTGTATATCTTATGTGTGAGTGATGCTCATTATTTATATCGTCTATATGTTGAATAATATTGATGGTCACTTGAAGAAAATTTAAGAATGGTTTAATAGATTTATAATTGTTTAAGCACAGTAACAACTGATTCACCCCCCCCCTCTCATTTGTCTTAGTAATTTCAACAATTGGTATCAGAGCAGGTTCCTTTTATTCAAAGGTAGATCTGTAAGATTAAACATGACAAGTCATGAAGGGACTTCAGCCTCTAAGCCCCCTTTGTTTTATGGAACAAATTTTGTCTTATGGAATATTAGAATGAGAACATACTTAATGGCCTTGGGTGCTAATGTTTGGGATGTAGTAGAGACTGGATATACAAAGCCTGTTGTGCTAACCTCCAAGGATGATAAGTTAGAGTTTAGTTTTAATGCTAAGGGAATGACTGCTATCTTGAATGGACTTGCTGAAGTTGAGTTTGTAAAGGTGATGCATCTTGAAACTGTCAAAGCAATGTGGGATAAACGTATTAGAAGTTATGAAGGAAATGAGAAAGTAAAAGATGTCAAACTTCAAACATACAGATTGAAATTTGAACAACTAAAGATGAATTAAGATGAAACAATTAGCAAGTATTTTTTA
>JZKD02S1679615.1:233383-246476 GCA_000966675.3 Picea glauca | reverse complement strand
AGAAGAACAATACTTGGGAGCTTGTCCCTAGACCTGAAGATAAAAATGTAATAGGTTCCAAATGGGTGTTCAAGAATAAGATGAATGAAAAAGGACAAGTTGTTAGAAATAAAGCCAGATTGGTCTGTAAGGATATGCACAAGTTGAAGGTCAGGACTTTGATGAAACTTTTGCACCAGTGGCAAGATTGGAAGCCATCAGAATGTTTCTTGCTTATTCATGTCATAAGAGCTTTAAAGTTTATCAAATGGATGTTAAGTCAACATTTCTAAATGGAGATCTAGAAGAAGACGTATATATGGAGCAACCTGAAGGATTCTCATTGACAGATAATCCTAATCATGTTTGCAAGCTGAAGAAGGTCTTATATGGACTGAAACAAGCACCACGAGTTTGGTATTATAGACTGGACAAATTTTTACAAGACAAAGGGTTCAAGAAAGGTATTGTTGACAACAATCTCTACATTAAGTCTGAAGGTGATAATTTACTAGTTGTTTTGGTTTATGTAGATGATATTATTTTTGGTTGTACTAATGAATCATCTATCTAGTGGTTTGCTAACTCTATGCAAACAAATTTTGAGATGTCCATGATAGGAAAACTATCATATTTTCTTGGCTTACAAGTAAAACAGAGTTTTGGAGGAATATTTATCTCTCAAGAAAAATATTTGAAAGAGATGTTAAAGAAATTTCAGATGGAGGATTCCTCTCCTATTAGTACACCTATGGTGGTTGGTTGCAAGCTGGGTAAAGATGATATCTCACCTGATGTTGATCAAAGGTCATATCACTCTATGATAGGAAGTCTTTTGTACATCACAACATCATGACCTGATATAATGCAAGATATTGGAATGGTAGTTCATTATCAGTCAACACCTAAACAAAGTCATTTGGTAGCTATCACAAGGATATTCAAATACTTGAAGGGAACAATGACTTATGGTCTGTGGTATCCCAGAAATCAGAATTTTTAGTTAACTGCTTATTCAGATGCAGATTGGGCAAACTGTGTTGATGAGCGAAAAAGCACCAGTGGAGGAGAATTCTTTCTGGGAAACTCATTAGTAGCATGGCTTAGTAAAAAGAAAGGATCCATTTCATTATCAACTACAGAGGCAGAATACATTGTTGCTGCTACTTGCTGCACACAAATTTTATGCATGATACAAACTCTTGCAGATTTGAAGGTAACTTACACTGACCCCATTCCAATTCACTATGATAACACCAGTGCCATTAGTGTCTCCAAGAATCCTGTTCTTCATTCCAAGACTAAGGATATTCCAATAAAGTACCATTTTCTCAGAGAACGAGTTACAAACAGAATTGTTCAGCTAAATTATATTCCTTCCATAGAACGGATTGTTGATATCTTTACTAAACCATTAGCAACGACCCCTTTTGGATATCTTCGTCAAAAGTTGGGGGTTATAATTTCTTGTGTCTAATCTGTTCACCTAGTCAGGGGGAGTACTTATTGAATATCTGATGTATTTCCAAGATGCTCATAGTTGACAGGGGGAGTATGTTTTTGCAACAGCTCAGGGGGAGCATGTTTCTTCTTTGACATTGATGTCAAAGGGGGAGAAAAGAGTCTGGGAGGAGAGTCTGAATGCATGTGGGTKCTTGTGYTKCCATCAATGCCAAAGGGGGAGATTGTTGGCAAATATTTAACAGACAACGAATGCTTGTCATTGATGGCAAGTACAACAATGAAGATGGAATGAGTACAAAAAGTATGTAATAGATGGGCATTATGAGAATACGTTGCAGAGAAGATTTGAATAAGCTCAGAAGAGATAGTGCAGAGGATTTTTGGCAAGAATAGCAATGGAAAAGATTAGCATGGTCAACAGCGTAGTGATAATGGGGGAGGAGCAACAACAGTGATCGTTGGATCAACAATTCAGAATTCTCGATGACTGTCAGATCTCAATGTAGAAAAAAAGAGCACGCAGATATGGAGAATAGATATCGGGCATTAGATCTGAGCGCAAGGATCGACCACCATAGGATCCAAGAGAATCTGCATGATCTTTAAAAGTGTAAGGTGAAGTGAATTCGTGAAATCTCGAAATCCCGATGTTGACACAATGAAGACTTATGAAATCAAGAAAAGATATTGACCGTCAATACACCAAAAGATGTGGACTGTTGATCTAAGTTCCATTTTAGAGTTTCTCCTATCGCGATTTGAAGTGACAAGAACCTCCATCAAAGGATTCGCAAGATGTGAATTCACGATAAGATCTGGACTGTAGATTCATCGAGATCGTGGACCATTGATCTAAGCTCCATTTTGAAGTTTTTCCTATCAACTTGGAGTGACAAGAACCTCCATCTAAAGAATCACAAGATGTGAATTCACGATGAGATCTGGACCGTAGATTCATCGAGATCGTGAACCGTTGATCCCATGCCATTTTGGAGTTTCGTGAATCGCGACTTGAAGAGGCAAGAAACATAACCATCGAAATCGCATTTTAATCGTAGTCATCAGATCAAGATGTGATCTGGACCATTGATCTGACTCCTTTTCAGAGTTTCGTGAATCATGACTTGGAGAGGCAAGAAACATAACCACAAGAATGTCGAAATCACGATATGATCCGAGCCATTGAATTAAGATCAGATCTAGACCATCGAATCATAGGACAAGTCGTTGACTTGGAGTCAACAGAGCATGGTGTGGAAACTCGCGAGATGTGAGATCACGATAAGATCTGGACCGTCGGATCTATGGAGATCTCAACCATCGATCAAACTCGATGAAGTTTATAAACTCATGAAATATGAAGTGCCTTTTGGCACAGCCTATGGTCATCGCTGGTGGTCATGAGAAGGGAAGGAGTTAGTTCAGATAAGCTCCATTTCAAGGTTTCAGGGATCGCGACTTGGAGAGTTGAGATGTCTCATCTCCAGATTCACGAAATGTGAATTCAAAAAAAGCACTTTATGAATAAGCGCTTGGTCATGGCCATGGTTATATAGAGGAAGGAGCTAGCGCAGAAAAGATCTGTATTGGAGTTTCGGAGATCACGACATGAAGTGTCGAGAAACTTGACCACAGGAATGTTGAAATCCCAAAACCTAATTTAAAGGCAAGATTAATAAAGTTCATCCAACAGTGCAGATAAACTTGAATATGATCGGAGGGTTATTGTTCTCTCTCACAGATAATTCATCAGTTACGAACCAGTTAGCAAAACTGATTCATGATTCCTAATCGTTTGGCGTTTCAGTTTCTTAGACGGTTTTCTTTTTCCTAAGAAGATGCAAAGTGTAACTACTGTGTGTGTGGTGCATAAAAGCAAAAGATAAAGATTATGTGTGGTTGGTTGTTTTGGACGAAAAATGAATTAAACTGTAAGAAAGGGAAAATCATAGGATGCGTGGTGTGAGACTGAAAATGTGCGTAGTGTGAGATAAAACTTAGAGAAGAGTAACAGATGAGGAATAGACCTGAAGCAGAGTAGAATGATAGAACAAGTTGAAGCAAAGAATAATTGCAGAACAGATAAAGGAAGAGAAGAATTGCATAACAGTTAGAAGAAAACTAGATTTACAAAACAGAGAAGAAGTGGTAAGAATCGATTTATCTGTGTAGTTGGTTGTTTAATTATTCATTTAATATTCCAAGGTGGTTGGGAGGTGCTAGGGAGGACTGTTGTCCTCAAAGGTTCAAGTGGGAGCTTGAACACAGGGAGTTGTAACATTCATCTGGTTGCATCTAGAGAAACCAAGGTGTCAGGGTGGTACAAGGGAGAACAAGTGTTCTCTGTCATACAAGTTGGAGCCTGTGTAACTGGAAGTTGGTGCTGGAACATTAAGGGAGTTGGTGCTTCCTTCTAGTGCGTGCTAGAAAAACTAGAGAGTTGGTGCTATCAAACAAGTTGGAGCTTGTAAAACAGAGGTAGTAGCCTCACATTGAGTTGGTGCTCAATTATAGATGATGTACAGAACTTAAAATAATGCCTATCATTTCGAAGAAGAAGGGGTTTTCTCCCTTTATGGGTTTCCTCGTGAAAAACTATATCTGTGCATATCTTATGTGTGATTGATGCTCATTATTTATATTGTCTATAAGTTGTATAATATTGATTTTCACTTGAAGAAAATTTAAGAATGGTTTAATAGATTTATAATTGTTTAAGCACAGTAACAATTGATTCACCCCCCCCACTCAGTTGTCTTAGTAATTTCAAAAAACCTATTACTAGGTCGCAATTGGACCTATGCTATGAACATTGTCATATCATCCATCTTCCATATGCTTTGTTTTCCTCTTCAAGGGAAGATCATGACAATCGACCAATTATCCTTTGGTTACTCTAGTCTTAATGCATCTATTGGACCATTGATCCATGTGATCGAGAATTCTCAGCCGACAACTGAGAATATTAGTGTCGGAATGTATTCTTGCCTTATGGGCACTTTCGACTTCTCGACACCGAATCATCACGTTTACGCCATGTTTAGTAGGTCGGCTTCGACAGGGAGTTCCATTCCTTTCTGCACTTCCTATTTTAGTGATCCATGGACCCTACTTTCCTCGACTTTATCGTGTGACATTCATTCACATGCTAGCATGGCCATGCCACTATTGGAAGCAGAGATTGTGTATCAAGTTGTTCTTGAAACTTCCGCCAATCCCGATCCTATTACCTCGCTGACGGACGAGGAACATCCTGTTCTCAGGCATGTATGGGCCACCTCGTTGTCTTGTTCACATGATTTCCTAGATGAGACTTTGCCTTCGAAAAAATCCATCCTCAAAGCCATGAATGGTTCTGATAGACCTTGGGATGATATGCATCATCGATCTTATTTTCTCCTAAGTCTTGAAAGAATCAAGAAAGATGACTTTCAGTCTACTTTGAGTGAGATAGTCGGTCACGTCATAGTTCCACTTGATACACATGACATTTATGCCGAAGGAAACATGGTGAGTATTTGTCCTACTGTCTCGATCGATATCTCTCATACCCCTGGCAAGGTTGAAAACATAAATATATGTGTGGATTGTTCACCAGAAGAAATTTGGATATACACCGAACTCTTCAAAGAATTTCAAGATGTATTTTATTGGTTATATGAAGAGATGTCAGGGATCGACCTTTGTATTGTCGAACATGAGATTAGAACTTATCCGGATGCTAAATTTGTTCGACAATATCTTAGACTTGTGAATCTTAGGAAGGCCCCTGCTATTAAAGTAGAGGTGGAGAAGCTACTTAACACTGGCTTCATCTGCCCGGTTCCCTTGACCGAATGGGTATCCAACCCCATTCCCTTGAATAAAAAGCAAGGAACCATTCGTGTATGTATGGACTTTTGCGACCTGAATAAGGCTTGTCCTAAATATAAATTTCCCACACCTTTCATCGATCAGATTCTCAACAAGTGTGTGGGAAGCGAAATATTTTATTTTATGGATGAATTTTTAGGGTATAACCAAATCCAAATCAAACCTAAGGACCAAGACAAGAAGACATTTATTTTTCCTTGGGGTACTTTTGCATACCGAAAAATGTCTTTCTGCCTTAAAAATGTCGAAACAACCTTCCAATGTGCCATGACTTTTCATGATCTTAAACACATAGTCGAAGACTACCTAGATGATCTTGTCGCTCACTCCTGCAAAAGAGTGGATCATGTTAGGCACCTTCGGCTCATTTTTGAAAGATTTCGTTACTATATAATCCGGTTGAACCCTCACAAATGCATCTTTTGCATTAAGTCTAGTCGTCTTTTGAGATTTTTAGTTTCTGAGACCTTGATCATGGTAGATACTCTTAAGTTTGAGGTAATACTTCAATTGCCTCACCGCGCACAATTAGACAACTTCAAGGTTTACAGAGGAAAGCTAACTTTCTACATCGGTTTATAATGTATTATGCCAATATCACTAAGGGTTTCATGCAACTCTTGAAAAAAGAGACCCCTTTTGTCTGGGATGAGCGAGCCCATGAGTCCTTCGATGCTTTGAAGAAAGCCTTGGTATCATCCCCTCTGCCGAAGTTCCCTGATTACAATAGAGATTACTTGCTTTATATCACTGTGTTTGAGGAGACGATTAGTATGGTTCTAGTTCAGGAGGATGATGAGCTCCATGAGTATGTCATCTACTATCTTAGTCGAAACTTAGTCGGTTCTGAGCTTAAGTACTCTCACATTGAAAAACTAGTTTTGGTTGTCATTCGCGCAGTCCAACGTTTACGTTACTATCTATTTCTTTGCAAGACTACTGTGGTTTCTCATGTCAGTCTATTTCAATACGTCCTTACTAGGCATATCATAGGGGGAAATATAATACATGGATTGTTTGATCTTGACTTCGCTTCGACAAAGTCTAATAAATCACTAGTCTTCGCAGAGTTAATATCTGATCTTCCACGATTAGATGAGGATGTTGTCCATGTTGATTTGTTTGCGGATGAACACATTTTTCTTGTCTCGTCGTCTAACCCCTGGTATGGAGACATTGTTCTCTATCTTCAGACCTTTAAGTTCCCTCAACAACTCTCACGAGATGATCGACGGTTTATTAGATACCAAGATAAGAAGTATACCATCATCGGTGACACTTTGTATCGCTGAGGAATATATGATATCTTACGTCGTTGTTTAACTCACAAAGAGGTCGAGTCAGTCTTAAACGATTGCCACAAAGGGGCTTGTGGGGGTCACCTATCCGGGCTTGCGACAACCCAAAAAATCTTGCGAACCAGTTATTTCTGGCCTACTATCTTTAAAGATTGTATTGAAGATATTAAGAAGTGTCACCCCTACCAAGTGTTCACTCGAAAAATGCGCTCGCATCCAACCCCTCTTCACCCAGTCATTGTCGTTGGTCCCTTCACCAAGAGGGGGGTGGACTTCACAGATTGCAACCCAACTTTGGCTCGAGGGCATCAACATATTATCGTGGCCCTCGACTACTTTACTGAGTGGGATGAAGACATGCCTACCATAAAATCCAATGGGAAGACTAATGCCTTCTTTGTATTCGATCAAATTATCGCTCGGTTCGGTATCTCGAGTGAGATTGTCACTGATCATGGCAGTGAATTTTATAACGAAATGATGGTAGAACTAGCATCTATGCTAGGGTTTAGGCATATTCATAACTCTCCTTATTACCCCCAGTCAAATGGGCAAGTGGAGGTCGTCAACAAGTCTCTCAAGACCATCTTGCAAAAAATTGTCAGTCAGAGTAAGTTCGATTGACACATCATGATATATCCCACACTTTGTTGTGAACACGGTGTGGAGTCGATTCTTCCTATTGAATGAAAAATACATTCTCTTAAGTTGGCAGTCACGCTACTACCTGACACTTCAGATCTAGAGCGACACCTTATGCACATAGAGAGTCTTGGCGAGTAGCGTCGGGATGCCTTTACAGCTATCGAGGCAAACAAAAAATGTGTCAAGGTCCAATACAATAAGTCTGTCTGTCCTCGATTATATGTTGAGGGTGACTTGGTCCTCTTATATGACCAAGCCAAAGAACCGCTAGGGGCAGGCAAGTTTAAACCTATGTGGCACGGTCCTTATATCTTGCAATGTGTTCTAGAAAAAAAGAGCATATGAGTTAGAAGATTATGAAGTGAATATGTTGGCTGAGCCTAGAAATGGGCTCTACTTGAAAATATATTACGCTTGAGCCCTAGGCTTGGGCGAAACTCTTTGTATACTAATGTAATTCAGTGTATATACATATATTTTCCCTTTCTTTTTGTCTTTGGCTTGATTATCGAGTTTTCCCTTTATTGACAGATGTCAACGGAGTCTTCGGTCTACCTAGGATTCATAGAAGGAACCAGTTGTCATACACAGAACTTAGCTTCCGCCGCTTGGGTGGTTTTACTCACCTGAGCGTCTACTGGTGTCTTTAGGTGGCATATGCCTAGGGCTATCCATGAATAATGTGGCTGAATATAGTCTCAAACCCTTTTTGGGGGTCTTGTTCATTTGTCCGGTTACAATGTCCAGTCCATCCTTATTCCTTTTAGTCCATTTTCTTATGGTATTCCTAAATTCACTTCGTAGTTTTGTCATCCCAACTACTGGCCGTGACACTAGCATTGGACTTGGGGGAACTACACCTCCTTACACTCCATTTCTATTTGGTGGTTCTCATATCCCTCAAATGAATCCTAATATAGGAAGTGTCCATGCTTTTAACCTTGGGTCTAATCCTTTTATGACTAGATGGAAAACCCAACCTGGCGGACAAGTTCTGTCCTATATCCCTACCTCCTTGGTGCCAATTCTAACCAATACTTTTGGCATGATGAATGCACTTCAATCCATCAGGTTCCCTCTCGAAGGAGGTCATTCTTACCCTTTGGGAAACCCCCCAAATCTAATCCAGTTGGGGGAAATTTTCATAACTCCCAACCCAGATCTAACCTAGCTGGGGACATTTTTTATAATCCTCAACAGAAAATTCATGCTGGAATGATGCCCAACCCACCTTATATGAATCAGCCCGGATGAGGGCCTTATAATCCCGGATAGGGATGTGGTTCTTACAAGAATCCTGGATGGGCTATAGTTCTACACCCACAATCTTTCACGATAGGTTGGGGCCAGATGTGGAAACCACGTCTCCTTTTTTTGGCCACGCTTAATTTGTCAGATTTGTCTAAGTTAATGAATGACCATGTGAGTCATGATCCTACATGGCCTCGTGTCCCCACCAAACTTCTTTCAGACATCCCAAAGTTTGAAGGCAAGAATGGAGAGGACCTTGGTGATCATGTCACTACCTTTCAGCTTTGGTGCTCATCGAATTCCCTTAATGACGATTCTATTAGATTTACGATTGTTTCAATGCACTCTCATTATACTGAAGGTTCATGTTGGGATTCTCCCATATTGCATCCTCTACATGTCTGGTTTGTTTCTTGAGAAATTCTAGGTCATCGTTTGTCTTAAAAATTTCTTTTGTAGCTGGCCGATTCTTAAGAACAAAAGACAATGTATCCTCTACTATAATCGCTCCTTCCTCACAATGTATCCTGAAGGTTAGTTTACATAAGACATTATACTGAAGGTTCATGTTGGGATTCTCCCATATTGCATGGGTTCTCAGCCAAGTAACCAAGGGAGGTGGAAAGGAAAAGTTTGCATGGGGTAAGGCACAAAAACAAGCATTTGATTATATGAAGCATCTATTTTTCTCAACTCCGGTACTCTCCTTACCTGATCTGCAACAACCGTTCAATATTTATACTAATTCCTTTGAATATGCTATAGGCTCAGTTCTCACTCAACACAATCATCCAATAGCATACCATAGTGAAACACTCTTAGATACTATCCGAAGATACCCCACCCATGACAAGGAAACATATTCCAATGTGAAATCCTATCGCCAATGGAAAAATTACATTCTAGGAAAGGAGAAAATCATCCACACTGATCACAAGCCTCTATAGTTCATACAAACACAAGGGAATTTGCAGAACAACCTCCATCAAAAGTGGTCCGCATACCTATAGCAATTCCATATCAACATCAAGTATAAGATAGGGAGCACAAACTGTATTGTTGAATTCCTCGGTCAACCTCTCATTGTTGCACTCACCACCATGCTCCACTCCTATGGGCATGAGGCATCTGAGTGGCCCCAACTTTATCAACATTACCCTAAATTCACTACCACCTATCAGCTCTTGGATACATGTGTGAATGCCACCAATTTTCACATTTAGGATGGACAGTTATGCCATCTGAGCCACCTCTGTGTTCCCACAAGTGAGTGTGCAAAGATTATTTGGGAGGTTCACTACATTTGAATGGCAGGACATTTTGGCATGGATAAAACTGCATGGTCATTCTATAGAAACATTTTTATTGGCCAAAAATTTGACAGGATGTCAATAATTATATCAGATCTTATACTACCTGTGCCATTTCCAAGCGAACCGTCAAGAAGAAAGTCTTATGCACCCCTCTTCCTACTCCTGAGAGCCCTTGGGAATCCATATTGATGGATTACATGGCTGGCCTTCCATCCACCAAGAAAGGAAATGATTGTGTATTTTTGGTGGTTTATTGGTTTTCAAAGATGGCCATTCTCGCATCCTACAAAAAGAGCATCACAACGACAGATACTGCCAAGATCTTCTTCGAACATGTGCGGGTCCACTTTGGGATACCACAGAACATCATCTCAGATTGGGACAACAGGTTCCTCAACACATTTTGGTCATGTCTTTGGTCACTATTGGAAACCAAGCTCACTAAATCCACTGCTTTCTGCCCCCAAACCGATGGCCAAAAAGAGGTCGTCAATCATATTATTGTCCACATATTGCACATGTATAACTCTAAGAATATGCGCATAAATCTCCATAGCTCCATCGACCATAACCTTTTTTAGGTGGGGTTGGGATTCTTCCCCATGTTCATTCTGAGGCCAACAAAGCCACTAGATTCATTGAGTGGATTCAAAAAATCTGCTAACAAGTCGATGATATTTTGCAGAAAGCCAATGCTAAGTGCAAGCAGTGCCATGATCAACATCGGGTATCGCACCAGTTGCAGGTGGGATATAAGGTCTCATTACATTTGTAGAAAGATCACATTATAGGGCCCCATCAGAAGCTCTGTCCACTTCGCCATGGGCCTTACACTATCACCAAGGTTATGGGTAGTAATTCTTTTGAGTTCAACACTCCACCCTTCCTTGGATTGCACCCAATATTCAATGTGGATCTCCTTTGACCATAATTTCCACCACTATTAGACACCTCAGAGATCGCATAATAATTGACACCAACAGATCTCAACCCTGACTACACGAAACATGCATCCAATGATCAGATAGTGGACACATAGCTCAAGAGCACTCTCTAGTAGAGGATCCAACTTTATCAGGTTGTCAAGGCAGGGCAACTTCTGCACCAAGGTAAGTGGCTCACCTGAGGCCAAATTTAGCAGAAATTTCCTCACATGATGAGGGCAATCAATGCAGTGGAAACCATTTATTCCTAATGGGGGGGGGACTGATCCAGGTGGATATTGGCAGACACACACCTATTCCAACTGGCTCATCTTGACAGTTTTTAGTTCAACATGTTTCTCTGTAATGATGACATTTCTTTGTAATTGTGGGTTCTTCACTTTCAAGGCTATCCTGAATCCCTACACAGCATCCAGGTGGATATGGATGGTCTCCTACCTATTCCAACTGACTTATTTTGTAAGTCTTCATATCCTTATGTACTTCCAGGGCCGTTTTGGGGCCCTAAAAAATGTTTTTTTGGCTTACCACAATCAAACTGTAGACATAGTCAGAGTTTGATGGAATAATGTGTATTTCTCGAATATACCTTTCCAATGTGCTATCACAAGCCTAAAACGAAGGTCGTATGAAAAAGTTATGACCCTGGGAAGTTCATGTACCAACTTATCCATCTGGGCCCACATAATGTTTGGTGTTCCATCTACTAGGGTTAGGTTTTTGGATGTCTAGGGTTTTGACACTCATGAGTGATGTTAAAAAGGCCTCTAGAGCCTCATTATAATCATTCTACTCAGACAAATGCATGTAGAATCCACATTTCTTCTTAGAGATAGCTACCACTATTCAACCAAGTTATTTCAGTTCTACATTTTTACAGTTTCAACCGAATTTCTTTATTCAATAGAAGTTATTGTTCACTAGATATATGTTATTTTTCTCCATATCTCTATGTTATTGTATTCAATATTTTATTAATTTTGTTCCACTCATAAATCTGGATCAACAATGTATTTCATGTGTCCTTATTAAAGAAATATGTGCCTGGCCCTAAGCACACAATTGATTGGAATATGATCCAGGTGGAGCACAAAGGGGATTTCAGGGTGGAACCAGTATGCATCCTGGATTAGAAAGTCAAAGTGCTCAGGAACAAGGCCATAGGGCTGGTAAAGATTTAATGAACCTACTACAATCCTGAAGATGCTACATAGGAGCATGAAGAAAACATGTGGGTAGAGTACCCACAAATTTTTGACAATTTTGAAGATGACATAATGAAAGACTCCATTTTAAGTAGCTAGAGTTTGAGAACCACATCTCAGATTCCTAACCAACTGCAATGGATACCTTGATAAACAAATAAATCATTCCTTGTGTTAGCCTTGATAAATAGATGGTACATCCATTGGGTTAACCCTGATAAACAAATTTTACACTCCTTGGGTCGACGAGTTGAGTGGAACATGAGATTTTGGTTGGAGTTGTTGTTGTAGTAAAATTACATAATTTTATTTTCTAAGTGTTGTGATGTAAATTGTCATATATGTATATCGACATAGTGTGCACTGAGGAAGGAGCACAGTTGTAGGAGAGGGGGAATGTAACATCTCCACTATAATCCGAAGTTTAATTAATGCTTATGTATATATAATATATTGCTACGTCTAAAGCGATGTAATATGCAAATTTTATTTCTATGTTTTAATGATAAAATGTGATGCCATCTGCTAAGGGGAAATGGAAAAGAGATTAGGGATGAATTAATCCACAAGAGAGGAGAGTGTGTAGGATAATGGACAAGAGGTGTCCAAGGGGGAAATACCCATGTATATTAATTTAACCAATTTTCCTAAATTTGTTAATTGTATATGAACCTTCCAGTTTCTAATTGAGTGTTCCAAAATCCAATCATTGAATACATCTAAGAGGTTAGGTTTGAGTATTCACATCCCAAAGATATTGGGCACATGGGGGTTGAATACAATAATATTGGTGAAGAGTGTGAGTCAAGAAAGGCAAGCCAAAGAGAGGAAATTCATATGGGTTGGAAGAATACATTTTACACATTAAGTTTTAGTGCATGAGGAGCAAGTAGAGAGCAATAAAGAGAGTTTGGAGCTAATGAAGCCATGGAGGGAGAATTCTAGAGAAAGTTGGAGTGTATTGGAGCAAATTTGGAGATGGAAATTAAAGAACCAGGTTGTCAGGCATGAAGAGTGAACTCCTGTGTGAGTTGCACTAAAACAACAAGTGTTTGCTATTGGTTTACTGGTAGTTTTCCTAGCAGCAAGTTCCCTTGAGTTCCCAACTGAGATATTCCTGG
>JZKD02S1679615.1:175891-187136 GCA_000966675.3 Picea glauca | reverse complement strand
TTTATAAAAGGATTCTCCAAGATTGGTTGTCCAATCACTGCCCTCCAGAAGAAGGGGACAAAATTCCCGTGGACACAGAAATGTGAAGAAAGATTTCAAACCCTGAAACGTCTACTGACCCATGCACTCATGCTAAAGATCGTCGATCCCAAAGCTGACTTCCTCGTGTGCACAGATGCATGTAAGGAAGGGCTCGGAGGAGTTCTTAGGCAGGGAGGAAGTGTGGTCTGCTATGAATCCCCAAAATTGAATGAGCATGAAGTCAACTATGTGACCCATGATCTAGAGTTGGCTGCCATAGTGCATGCCTTGAAAATGTGGAGGCATTACCTCCTGGGAAGAAAATTTGTACTTATGACAGATCATTGTGGATTGCGATATCTGTTTGACCAACTAAATCTCAATGCTAGACAAGCTAGGTGGATTTCCCTCCTTAGAGAGTTTGATTTGAAATCAAACACATTAAAGGAAAGGAAAATAGGGTGGTCGATGCCCTTAGCAGAAGTATGAAAACAATTCACCTGGCAATGGTGATCACTTGTAAGACAGATGTCAAGGAAAGAATCAGAAATGCACAAGAAACAAATCCCTTCGTCCAAACTGTGACCTTGTACCTGTAGCAAGAAACCACAGGGATAAAGTATGAAGGCCACCAGATGACAGAAGAAAGTCTTCTCACTTATCGAAGAAGATTGTATATTCCAGATTGTGACAACTTGAAGAGGTTCATTATGGATGAACTACATAAAAGACCGTATACTGGTCATCTCGGATATTAAAAAATGATCACGACCACCAAGAAACAATTCTATTGGCCTGGATTGAAGAAAGACAAAGCTTAGTACCTAGCCAAATGCATAGAATGCCAACAGGTAAAAGTAGAACACCGACACCCAGCAGGATTATTACAACCTCTACCAATCCCAAAATGGAAATGGGAAACCATCTCCATGGATTTCATCACCGGATTACCAACCTCGACCAAACAGAATGATGCCATTATGGTAGTGGTGGATAAATTGACCAAGTCTGCTCACTTTATCCTCGTCAAGTCAACTTGCAAGGCAATAGACATCGCTCAGGTATTCGTGAAGGAGATATTCAGATTGCATGGCATGCCAAAAGAGATAGTGTCTGACAGAGACACGAAGTTCACTTCCAACTTTTGGAAATCACTGATGGCGGGTTTAGAGACCAAATTGTTGTTTAGCACTGCCTATCACCCTCAAACTGACGGACAGACAAAAAGAGTGAACCAAATACTTAAAGACATTCTAAGAATTCATGTAATGCATCAACCCAAGAAGTGGGAATATTACCTGCCACTGGTGGAATTCACCTACACAATGGCTACCAAGAATCCCTAAAGATGATCCCCTTCGAAGTCCTATATGGTAGGTCGTGCAACACTCTTGTCAGTTGGAGTAATCTCGTAAACAAAATCTCTTTTGGACCCGACATGTTGAAAGAAATGGAACAACAAGTGACTTAGATAAAACAAAACCTAAAGGTCGCTCAGAACCGATGGAAAAGTTATGTTGACCAAAAGAGAACCCCAAGAGAGTTCAAAGCCAGAGATCATGTATATCTCAGAGTTAGGCCCAGGAAAAGTTCCCTGAAAATCGGAGCTTGTCCCAAGTTAGCACCTCAGTATTATGGACCCTTTGAGGTTCTAGATAGAGTGGGACCTGTAGCCTATAGGCTAGCACTTCCCCCCACAGTAAAAGCACATAATGTTTTCCATGTTTCATTATTGAAGAAATATGTACATGATGCTAACCATATAATTGACTGGTCTGTGATCCAAGTGGAATCGGAGGGAGAATTTCTACCAGAACCTCAATGCATATTGGACATAAAGGAAACCCCGCTCCGGAACTGAACCATTGCACAATTCAAGGTGCAGTGGAAACATTTTGGCCCAGATGAGGCTACATGGGAAATGGAGGATGCCATGAAACGGGCATATCCGATTTTGTTTACATCTGTACATGCATGTCAAGTTGATAGATAGAACATCGAGGAYGATGTTCCTTTAAGGGGGAGGGAATTGTAACACCCTGTTTCCCCCAGTCTGTAAAAATAACTATACTGGCCAAGTATTGTGGCAAACTCAGAAATGTGAATGTGTGATGTGAATGGACCTTGTGAAAAAAGTCGATGAATGTAAATAATATTATGAATATATATATTGAAGGACTGCTGAGAGGGGGATGTGCTAAAAAAGAGACCACGATGGCTAAAGAAAGGTGGTGGAAGGCACCTAGAATGGTGGCATTAACTTCCACCAAAACCAATACCGTATTTGGACTTCATTGGCCCAGAGAACCAAGAGCGGCTCGTTGGCTCCGAAATAAATTACTCGCCAAGTTGGTAGGTGAAGAGGCTCCTCATGAGTTAATGAGGGATGGGGGTGAACCACCCATCCGTAGAGTCCTTAGACCTGACCACCGCGAGGAAGATCGTGCCACACGCAACCTCACCGAAAAGAGAAAAGGGAGGAAGAGTGTGCGAAACATGGGCAGACGCAAGGAAAAGAGGAAGAGAGATCGAAAGAACTCTAGAAAAACTACAGAGTGAGTGATGGCAAAGAAGAAGGAGAGTAACCTTCGTTCTCGGTCACTGGAGAACAGAGACTCAGTCTCGCACCATCGTGGTCTCAGCTCGGGGGTGGCTAGTGGTAAATCCATTCAGAATCGTTCAACCTACGATTGGGTGGAAATGAGCACCCCTCTCAGCAGTTGCATCACTTGGTGTTTTTTTTATAAGTGTTATATCTTGTATCTTGAAATTTGTATGCTGACATGTATGTTCATAGTCTGTGCAATTATGAATGGTTTCAGTATAAGACTGTCTGCATGGTGTTTTGGTCAGAAATGATGGCTGCATGTTTTTATTGGAAAGACCACGTATGGCTTATGTTTATATATATATGATGAACTAATAAAGATTTTTCAAGTCTGCTCTCGGGAGATTTGTTCCTGTGTTTGTCCTACCTGATGTCTTGGATAGATTTCCCATGAAGGCACCCTTTCAAGACTACTCCCTTACCTTTGAGAAGACCTTCCAGTCTGGTCTTCAAAACCTGGTGTAAACTACCCGAGGACCCAAAGGAGGATGTTATAGTTTAAGCCTTAAAATATTGCACGAGGGATAATGGTCCTCGTAGACCTCAACATTTCAGCATTTCGGTACCCAGAATACCCAAGGGTGAGTCCCCTTGCACTCGCAAGTCCCGAAACCCCAACTTTCGAAATCCCAAATTACTAGTGTGGGGGTAAATTAAGAGTTTTCGGAGTTTCGACACCCGGAGTATCTAGGTGCGAGTTTTCTTGTACTCGTGAGTCCCGAAACCCTGACCCGTGAAATCTCGAAATGGCAGTGTGTGGATAAATATCAATTGACAGACGAGATCCTATTGGAAGATATGAGGTCAGTCATGACCGTTAGATTGGAGGAAGAAATGAGGGCGTTAATGCCTCAACCCTTTTCCTTTTACCTTCGTAAGTAGTGAAGAAATCAGGACCGTAGATCCCTAGGGTTCATGGGAGTATCTGGACCGTCCATTTATAGGACACGTGGTTTCCAGTAAGCATTTCATCATTTCGGTACCTGGGAAGACAAAGGGGAAGAACCCTGATCATCGCGAGTCATGAAACCCCGATAACTGAAACGTCGAAATAGTTTAAGGAGTGGATGAGATAGGATAGTTCGGCATTTCAAAACTCGGGATACCTAAGTGTGAGTCCCTTTATACTCGTAAGTCCCGAATATCTGGTCCATGAAATTTCGATGGGAGAAACCCTAAAATAGATGCATAGGTTTAGGAGTTGGTATTTCGGAGTTTCGTCTCCTGGAAGGTCTAGGCGTGAGATCTCCTATCTGCACACATCACGAAAATCCGATTCACGAAATCCTGAAATGATAGTAGGATGGAGTAGCTATGATTTTTTGGTGTTCTAGCTCCCGGGAAAACCTAGGAGTGAGACTTCTTGTCATTACCCATCGCAAAATCTCGAAGTATGAGATCCGGAAAAGGTCTAGCATGGGTAAGCCTTGTTGTTTCAGTGTTTTGGCGATCGAGAAACCCAAGGGTCAGCCTTCTGGTACACGTTAGTCCCAAAATCTTGACGAGTGAAGTCCCGAAAGAACAATACGCAGATAGGTTACGAGACTTCGGCACTTCGGAAATCGGAATTCTCAAGGGCGTATTCCCTTGTACTCACATCTCTCGAACTCTTGACTTGTGAAGTCCCGAAATGGCTTAACACGGACGATATTTGGTGTGTCAGTGTTTCGGCACCCGGGATACCTGACGGTAAGCTTGCTTATGCTCACCAGTCCCAAAAACCCGGTCTGTGAATTCCCGGAATGGACTGAGCGACACATATATACAACTATACGTATGTTAAGGTTTCAGAGTTTCGGCTCCTAGGAAACCTATGTGCGAGACCTCCTGTCATCACATATCCCGAATTCCTAATGGCTGAAATCCTGAAACAGGGAAGTATGTTTAGAGTCAGTAATTCGGAGTTTCTACTCCCAGAAGACCCCAATGTGAGACCTTCTGTCATCGCATTCCTCGAACTCCCAACTTGCGAAATCTCGATAGGCGAAGTCCCGAAATGGATTCGCACACATGGTTTTGGTGTTTCAACTTTCCAATGCCCGGGACTCTCAAGGGTTAGTTTTCCTCATAATTCGCTAGCCGTGAAATTTCGATGGATGAAACCCCGAAATGAACAAGGGAATACCTGTATCGTGATTTCCCATATCACGAAATTTGATGAGTACCCTTCGATAAGACTTGTGGCCATAACCGCCGATCAGATGAGCACGAATAAGGGATGGCAGGGTCTATATCAGGTCCCGTAGGGATTCAGGAATTTTGTTCATCGGAGAAAGAATGAAAAAGGCCGACAATTTTTGAATTTTGTAGTGGGTTTTTTACAATCAGGTAGGGGTAAAGGAAACAAAGCAAGAAGCACCTATGACTTATATATGCATTTTCCAAACCAACTGAACGACCAAACAAATCTAATTGTGTATATAACAACAAAGCCATCAATCGACCACTAGCTCAACTAGGGAACCAACCAGACGGACCAGGTTAAGTCGAACCAATTGTGGAGGAGAAAGCAGCGATAGCACGGGCATCAAAGCACATCTAGGGGTGGGAAAAGCATAAGAGCCTATAGATCCTGTGTCAGTTGACCTTTAATCCATTGATTCAGAACCTGCACCACCAATTTGATAGCTTGTTAGAGAGCCAACACCTCAGCCAGCGTACCTTATAGTAGTAAAGGAACCAACACCGAAGAAGTAAGGGCATAGATCACATCCAGGCCAGCATGTGAGCAAGCAGCACCAAAGAAAGCAGTGGAAGCAGCACGAGTAGTATTAGTGTCACTAGCAATGAAAGCAAAGGCATAAGCAACGGATCCCGTAGCGAAGTTTTAAGGAGGTTCAACATCAGAGGTAGAGGTAGCATGGGGTATAGCATAGGAAGCAGTTTGAGCTCCAGATCTCGCTGTAGAGCCTATTGTCATTGTTCTAGTTGAAGATCCAGTCCCTTTTCCTAGTTCCGTAGTCATAGGATAGGTGCTTGATCGAGTCAAAGCAACAGTTTCTCCAGCAACACCACTAACAACATCAGTAGTAGCCCTAGTAGTATATGATCCATCCATTGAAGCAGTGCCTAGAGCAACACCTAGAGAAAATACTAGAGAGGCTGGACTAGGTCCAGATAGACAGCAAGCCCAAGCCAGAGAGATACTATACTACCAAAGCTAGCAAAGCCAGGCATCTCACTATAATAAAACAAGCCAAGCCATCCAAGTCATCCAAGCCAGTCAAGCCAGAAAGCTAAGCCATCTTAGATCTTGATTCTACAACAATTGTTTCTATTGTTGATTCTTATCTTGATCCAATCTAGTCATCAATTACTTATTATTTACTACAGCCTTTAGCGACATATAAGTGTTATTGCAGAGCCAGTTGCATCAAGAGCATCAATATGTTTCTTAAATGTTCTCTTTGGGAGAGGGATTTCTTTCTCGCCCTCCCTCTTGCTTGTTTGAACCCATAACTACCCCAGTGGATAGAGCTAAGATGCTTATCCTACTAGCTAGTCATTCGTGCAATCCAATAAGTAGGCGTAACATTCTAGCTTTATTATGGTGCATTTCTTATTCCTAGATGTCTTATGGTGGGTAGAAAAATGGCGAGTGGCACCAACTTAGATTCTCTATACTACCTATTCCAATTCTCTTTCCTTACTTCCTTTTTGGACCACCCTATTGTGCAGTCCTTACCAGAATTCTCTGAATTACCACCCACTATTGCGTGCGATAGAGGCCACCCGCAGAATCTTATCCATGATCCATCCGGGAAACCTACTGAACTGGGTATAACCAGGATCAATCCACTTCTCTACTGAGACGAGAAGGAAGCAATTATTAGACGTTAATGATAGAATTCTTGCCTATGAAGAAAGAGATATTCATGCATTGGAAGAGAGAAGTGAACCTCCCTCCCTACCTACCTTCGTTACTTCATCTCTTTCGTTATCTCTTAAGAAGTCATGTCTTGACGGGGTCTAAAAATAGTAGGAGATACTTCGTTATATCTGGGTTCCCAATTTGGACACTTATCTAACCTGTCTTGCACTTCGTTATCTCTGTGGATATCCTTACATAGCGGCATAGTGAGCAGTATATCTGAAGCTAAGTTTTACATTATTCAATAGCTATTGAAGCTAAAGGATATAAAATCTACCTTACTTCGTTAATAGGGCTTTAGCCAATACTTAGTTAGACTCTGGTTAATACTTCGTGAGAGAGGCTTGAAGATTTCATTAAGAGGGATTCTAGTTAAGATTTCTTTCGTTGGGCTTTAGTAAAGACTTCGTGATGTCTATGTCCTTACATAAAATAGTCGTGAGTCAATACTGGGTAAAAATAGCAAAGGTAATTCATTGGATAAGTGATTCATTAGGGGCTTGCTTTCTTTAAGGAGCTAAGATAATTAGTTGAGATAAGTGATTCATTAAGGGTGGGTATTGGGGAGTCCTGTGCCCTTAATTCTTTATATTTCTCCGAATCTGGTCGTCTTTGATCTGAATAGACGTCGTATTTACTTGAACTAGAGATAGCATAAAGAGGCCCACACAACACCGCAGAATGGAGTAGTCTATTTAAAGCAAGCCCTTCCTTATTTCCTTGCCCCATAAAAAGTATTGACTCGATATATACCAGGTAGGCACTAGAGATATCATAAAGATAATACTTTGATATGTTATTTTTACCTACCCTTTCGAATGCATTTAAGGTTACCTTTCTCCTAAGTGAGAAAGAGCTAATATTTCCCCTCATTTTATAACGCCTTCGACGATTACTTAATACATGAGGAGTTAGCTTGTTCTAAGCATGGTCAACTCAGTCGTTCTAGACTCGGGATTATGTGATTATTACTAAGATTATACTTAGGCAAAGCACATTCTATTACTACGAGATGAACTAACATCAATATCACTTTACTATTTGCAAGGAGAAAACATTAGGAGGCCGGAGGAGGAGCTATCTTTCAAAGAAGTGAACATGTCATTGTGCCTTTCTGGCCTTGATCTAGTTGCGATTGAACTAGGAAGAAGAAGTTGGGCCGGTACCCATGGGACCGAGACATTATACTTTTGGTTACCTACTTTGTGGTTGACACTTCCTGCCCTACTGAACTTACAAGTTTCACTTACGAAGGGACACCCAAGTTGACCCAACCTCCTTAGACGTTCCAATTGCACTTGTGAAGGCCTGTGCCCACCTATTATTTCACTTATTAGCTAAAGATTGGACTTAGACAAACCAAGGACTGAACCCCATTTCACACCATGTTACCCCACTCCTTTAACACCATGTTCCATAAGGGGCTTCCCATTAGCAAAAGGCTTAGGTTTTCCTTTCTCATTCATTAGAGAACCATTAGTTGCTGAAATAGCTCAATCAACCGACGATTCGAACCACCGAGTTTACCTCCTTTCATTAGGAAAGGGTGCATCCATATAATTGACTCTCTGTTCATGAGGGAGATCTGAGGTGAAATTATGGTTCATTTTACACCTTAACGAATAGGCCAAGTGAGACAAACGAGCCCCACTCTCCACTTTAGGTTTCAATGTTGGACCATCATGCATTTCAAAAAGAAGAACGGGGCTTATACTACTCATGCTTCTACTACAAGCTATGGTTCTTATTACATGTTCCCAATACCTGAATAAAGGTTCATTACTCGAAGTTACTTGTTTTATTACTATTACTATTGAAGAGATACAAGACTAAGTCTATTCATCAGTAGGTGGGCTTGCCCAACACATCCTCTGACCTACCAGGTTATAGTATGTTATCCCTAGGTAAACACATCATAGTCGGACTCACTCACATCAATGAAGGTGCTGCTCACTCACTCTTACTACAGGGTCTTATGTCTTACAAACAGAGCCACTGAAAACAACTAGAGCGCTATGTATTACTCATTGGTTCAATTATAAGAACAACAATGAATAAGAGAGGAGAAAGATAGATCAATTCGATAACATTAGGAGCACGAATCAATAAGCTCTCTTTAGCATTCAAGCAAAGGTATGATATTTACAAATTGGGTTCAGTAATAGGTATCTTTTACGTTCATCAATGATAGTTATGAGAAAGTTGGGTTCATGAGCGGGTATTATGTATGATATAGCTTTGTTCACGATAGGTATGTCATTGTCTATCACTAGTGTCTCTTAATTTATAATGTCTCTATCTTACAAGTCTAACAATAGAATATTTCAATATGTTTCAGACATGAAAGACATCAATGAATGTATCATGTAATTGTCTCTATTGCAAGGATCTTACATTGTCTCTATTGCATCTAACATTGTATCGGATCTAACTAAGACATTCTCTATCCAGTGTTCCTGCCCACCTACCCAAGCGTTACTTACCCGCTATGAGCGGAGAAGACATTACCTAGTGATCAGGAAAAGCAAGATATTACCTACCATTATTATCATGTGTCAAAGCTAAGAGGCCATCAAGAGAAGCAAAGGAAAGAGTCCATGCCAATACTGTTTATGATTGGTATGTTCACAAAGAGAACCAGACATTTACATTTGCTATGGACCAGACATTGACTATGTTTGTTGAAAGCCAATATACCACGATTGAGGTGTTTAAGAGTGTATCCTTTACAAGCAAGATCACTAGGAATATCCATGCGAGCTCATAAAGGAAATATTATTAGTATTATGTACAATGCAGGCTTGGAAAAAAGACAATTATAAGCCATCAAAAGTACCATGCAATTAGCTAACCGAATCACCATGAAAAGGCAAGGGTGTCACATATGTTAAGATCTCTTTGATTTCAGCAGTGAAAAAGACAGCGAAGGACATCGAAGAGTAACCTCATTCATACTGGGAACCAGAGCGACGACCGAGTGAAGCGATAGGGGTTGGATTTGTTAGTGGGTTGTTGACCTACCATAACTTCACATTATTATCATTGGTTGATGAAAATGACCTAATCCTCATTTTACAGCCATTATAATTTAGATTTTATGGTCGAACTGCCCCTTCCACCTGTATTTGGATCTGGAACTGGTAGTGGGAGCTTTGGATATTGATATGTAACCAATATAAAGGGGTTTGGATCAAGGCTCTATAACTAAATCTCCATCTCAATCCACTAGTGCATCATTAAATAATATTTTGTGCTTTTCCAGGTGTGTGAAGACAGTGACGGACCCAGCGGCCTCAGATCAACTGGGAACCAAATGGACAACAACTGATTGACGGGGTTGAAAGTTGTAATGGGTGTTTTGGCTTCATGTTCATGTTTCTTATCGCTATTCCTCGAGATCGATTCTATCGGCTTGACTTGACTTTGATTGCTTGTCCTTGCCATAGATTATTTCTCTTTACTTGACTTACCATAAGAGCTTGGACTTGCTGTCAATCCCCACACCCCTTGAGAGAAGCTCTGGGCACCAATGGGAACTCCAGGCAGCAAAGCTTAGAGGAAAGGAAGAAGCAGACTATATAGAGTAGGGTTTCTCTCCTATACTTGTTGGTTTCTATATTCTATCTATATAGGTAATGGATCTATATAGGTAATGGTTAGGTCAATGGGAAATTACTCTCTGCATGCATAGGTCACAGATGGGACTGGTTACTTCTACTATCAAAGATGTTTATAACTTGACTTAGATTATGTCTCTTACTACTGACCTTACCCAAAAATATTAGTAGGATCTATTTCATTGTTTATAAAGGTTAGAAGGTATTCTTTAGGTAGAAGGAAATAAAATAGTATTTAGGTATTAAAGATGTTATCTTCTTCTTAAGCTCCACCACTAGAACTAGCTTTATATTTGAATCTATTTAGACTATTTCCTATCAACAACATACAACAATCAATACATACAACCAACCAAGAACAAATGATCCACTACCACTTATTACAATCCATGAAAAACAAAGCCACGGGGAATCATCATTATAGAAACTCCTTCTCCTTAGGGTTTCATTAGTCAAAGCACCCTTACTCCAATATGGGGGATAACCCCTATATTAAGTATATTTAGGATAAATAAAGTATCTTGATGAGATTGAAGGAGATTGAAAGTAGGATATCCAGGAACTCCTAGTACAGGAACTCATAACAGGAACTCATAGAATATACAGGAACTACTAGAATCTATAAAGTATGCTTTAGTAAATAGAATGTCTATTGAATATATGAAGATATAAAGCCTAGGATCTATTATGTATCTTTATGGTTCTATTACTCACTATTATAAGATCTATTACTATTTAGCTACTAAAAGAACAAGGAATCAACGCTACTAAAAGAAAAGTGATCAAGTAGAGACATAATCAATCTTAGAGAACACCAGGGCTGCTATCAGGACCCTCTGACCTTATTCTACTGGCCTTTAACCCACTCTTTTATTCATTAGTGCTACCTTACTACTCATAGTGGGAGAAACACACTCTACCGAAAATAAGAATTACTACCAGTATCTAACGTAGGATTAGAGTCTTCCATTTTTAAGGAGTGCTTTGGGATGGGATATTACTTTCTTACAAGTAGAGGAACTGACTTCCTCAACGCTAGAGAAGGCAAGGAATTATATGGCTTCAACCAACACTGTATATTAGATCTCCCATTGTTGGAAGCTTATCACAGGGGAACCAAACCCTAAC